>JAEAOA010001259.1:487500-630418 GCA_016746295.1 Potamilus streckersoni
CAAGTGCCTAATGTTGTAATCTTCACATTTTTATATCGACCATGTGCCTAATTTTGCAATTCTTCACACATTTATACCGAAGATGTGCCTAATGTTGTAATTCTTCACACTTTTTATCGACCATGTGCCTACTGTTTTAATCTTTACACTTTATATCGACCAGTAACCTAAGTTTGTAATTCTTCACAGATTTATGTCGACCATGTGCCTAATGTTGTAATTCTTCATACTTTTTATCGACCAAGTGCCTAATGTTGTAATCTTCACATATTTATATCGACCATGTGCCTAATTTTTCAATTATTCACACATTTATACCGACCATGTGCCTAATGTTGTAATCTTCACACTTTATATCGACCAGTAGCCTAAGTTTGTAATTCTTGACAGATTTATGCCGACCATGTGCCAAATGCTGTAATTCTTGAAATATTTATATCGACTATGACGCATTTATATCTAATCTACCATGTGACAAATTTCTGAGACACTTTATATCGACCATGTACCCATTTTTGTAATTCTTGACACATTTGTATCGATCATATGACAAACTTTGTAACTCTCGACACATTTATATAGACCATGAGCCTAATGTTGTCATTCTTGACACATTTATATCGACCATGAGCCTAATGTTGTCATTCTTGACACATTTATATCGACCATGAGCCTAATATTGTCATTCTTGACACATTTATATCGACCATGTGACTAATGCTGTCATTCTTGACACATTTATATCGACCATGCGCCTAATGCTGTCATTCTTGACACATTTATATCGACCATGCGCCTAATGCTGTCATTCTTGACACATTTATATCGACCATGAACCTAATGTTGTCATTCTTGACACATTTATATCGACCATGAACCTAATGTTGTCATTCTTGACACATTTATATCGACCATGAACCTAATGCTGTCATTCTTGACACATTTATATCGACCATGAGCCTAATGTTGTCATTCTTGACACATTTATATCGACCATGAGCCTAATGTTGTCATTATTGACACATTTATATTGATCATGAGCCTAATGTTGTCATTCTTGACACATTTATGTCGACCATGTGGCTAATGTTGTCATTCTTGACACATTTGTATAGACCACGAACCTAATGTTGTCATTCTTGAAGCATTTATATCAACCATAAGCTTAATTTTGTTTATGTATATTTCTTACGTTTAAATAGAAAATCATATATTTGTATAAAGTAGCCTTTATTGTAATGTATTACACAGTATATGCATATAACTACAAATATATCTAAATTCAAAAGTGATTATGAATATGTGTATGTTTAACTTAGATCTTGCTTATCTGTTTGTTGTGATTCAATAACAAATGTCTTACACTGTACAAAGAGAATAGATTGAACAATATACACAATGCTATTCAAAATCTCATCAACGACGATATTAGCCATCTTGAATAATCCATCTTTTGTTTTATGTTCTTGTATTTTATTTTTATTTGATTCAGGGTCAGACAAATTAGATAAACATTTACGCGTTTTGACGTCCTTAATACTAAAATCATCGTCAGTGAAAAATTCAGGTTTATATATATATATATATATATATATATATATATATATATATATATATATATATATATATATATATATATATATATATATGTATGTATGTGTGTGTGTGTGTGTGTGTGTGTGTGTGTGTGTGTATGTATGTATGTATGTATGTATGTATGTATGTATGTATGTATGTATGTATGTATGTATGTATGTATGTATGTATGTATGTATGTATGTATGTATGTGTTGTGTGTGTTGTGTGTGTTGTGTGTGTGTGTGGTTTTCAACATTGGGGTATATTAATCTGTAGTGTGGTATCTGTTTTATGTTCTTCATGTGTGTGTATGTGTGTGTGTGTGTATGTGTGTGTGTGTGTGTGTTGTTTAAAGTGCTCACTGTCTCCGAAATGACATTTTGTATTCTGTTGTTCATATTTTGTTTCCTGCTCTCCATTTTGTCAATTTACAATTATCCTTTAAAGCATTTTGAAATATTGTTAAGTCAACGTTCGCAAATTATTTTGCGAACTTAATGGAAAGTGAACAAAAAAGAAACGAAAACGAAAAAAGGCAACAAACAAAATCATGAACATGTCATTTCACAAACCCAAAGATCCATTTAGCATTATTCAGGCCATTTGTCGATGTATGCCTGCGAAGAGGTGTCTTATACAGAACACAAGTGCTGATGTCCATGAACAACTGCCTTTGGTACTCCCCAAAAAACACCGTGAGGAGGTTCTACAGTCATTGTATGATGGTTGTGGTCATTTAGGCCGAGATAGACATACAAACTAGCAACATGTCTTGCGAAAATAAAGTCAAGAACAAGGAGATGTGAAATGAAGACAAGAGCTACAACTCTTCAGCCTGGGAATATAGCCCACGTGAAAATTGTGACATTTGATCATTTACCTACAATGTGCAAGCCCAAAAGAACCCGGATATTCCTGTATATGTTGCATATTCATAAAAGAGCAAAGGACCCAAGCATATACTTAACTAAAAGTGCTGCTTCCTATTGGCGTATTACCGATTAATTTGTTAGGAATTTTAATCGCAAGTAAGAAACGCTATCTAGGATAGCCTAGACCAGAACTTCATACAAATATGATTCTAAAGAAACAGATTGAAACCAGAATTATCAGAAATCTGTATCTCTTTATCTTTCAAAAAACGATAATAAAATGCTGATTATCTGGTGTTTCTGAAACGGCATATACGGTCGATTCATCTGTCAGGAACAACGATAAAGATGAATTAGTCCGGTGAACGTTTAATTGAAGTCATTAATGAAACCTTTAAACTCCACGATGATGGTAATTCCAATGTGGATAAAGAATTGAATAAAACAAATAGCACAAATAAATGATAAAGGGTGGTCATGCAGTCTGGATTAACCGAGAGGTCACTGAGACCGTCCACGAAAACAACTACGCAGTATCAGATCGTAACATATTGGTGATTTTCCTCACTACAGGATAGTGTGTGCGTGTGTATATGTGTATGTGTGTGTGTGTGTGTGTGTGTGTGTGAGAGAGAGAGATTTAACATAGCTTTAACAATTGTTTAGTCACATTGACTACGATATCTCCAGTGTAGCAGTTTACAGTTTCCGACCAGTCTTAACACTCACCTCTTAAACCTAAACGCCTAGCGAGGCAAGTGTTAGTATTTTTTGTAAGTAAATCATATGACTCGGCCGGGATTCGAACCCGCGACCTCCCTCGTCCGAGGCAGACGCTTTAACCAATAGGCCACCTGTGCGGTCTCTTAAGAATGGTAACTTGTGGAGAAGTTTACATAATAAATAAGATATAATTAAACAAAACATTAATATTTTTATTTGATTTCTGATCTTAAAATCTACGTTATATATTTACGCTGTTCAAGAGTGGTCGCGGGAAAATATCTTTGTTTTGTTTTTGTTTTTCTATAGTTGATCGCTTTCAGTATTAATGTTCGTACGTTGCAAGTGTACTTGAATACCAAAGATATTTAGATGTACGGTAAATAATATTCTTAACTTCTTTGCATTTCCAGACGAGAGTTCGGTGATTTGTTTGAGGGTGATATTTAAAATGTGGCAGTTACTCCCTATAATACGGTACCTAGGTTTATGATATGTTTATTATGTATGTTGGACATCTCAGTTTTATGTACTTTGTATATTTCTCGCTGAAATGTATGTTATAATTGCTATACATAGATTCTAATGGAATTACTGGAAGTTGTTTAACATTGAGTACACTTAACGGGCTATCAATCTACCTACCATTCTACGTGCCATTCTCTCTCTCTCTCTCTCTCTCTCTCTCTCTCTCTCTCTCTCTCTCTCTCTCTCTCTCTCTCTCTCTCTCTCTCTCTCTCTCTCTCTCTCTCTCTCATTACATTAGCTTCATTTGTTTCATTATCTCTTTGTATGGATAATTAATGTATATGCGATACATTTAGTCATTTCTATTCAATGTACTGGTAAATGGACTGATACGTATATGCACAAATACCGACAGTTTGGAGATGTATACTTGTGATTTCAGGGTAGAAAATGATTTATATTACATTCTTCACAAACTCCTACAAAATAAACCCATTCTTAAGTTCTGGATTTATTTTTGCGTGTTTATATAAACCTGAGATTATCTCTGTAACATCTCTCTTTCTCTGGACCATCGTCGCAAGCCACAGGCTAATACCCAAAGGGGTGGGGGACCGAACGTATCCGATTTTAATATGTGTCATGCGACGCTGTCTTTGGACCTATGAATAAAACCGACCAATGGAGAAAGGAAAGAGGGAAATGGAGGATAAAAATAATTTTCTGGTCGGTAGCAATATTAATTGAAGCATAATAGTAACTAGAATCAGTTGTAAATAAAGTTAGATGATGTTATTACCTCTTGTTGACTCGTCATTTAGTTTAGTTTATAGTTAACATTCGTTTCAGCACACTTAGCAGGTGACTAAATTCTGAGTGTTCATTGTTCAAAAGGCTAATAATGCTGTGTTTGCAGTGCTCTTCTTTCTTCAAATAAACCATCTTTCGGGTTGAAATCATAAATATTCTGAAACCTATTTAATTAATATGAACGAAAATAGAAGCTAAATAACAGATAGACAACTAATAAATGTGCAAAAGGGGTTGCAAATAGTCACAATAAGTATAGAACTATACATGTTGTAGAAGATGCACTATATAGGAGTGAAAAGTGTTCACCTACTAATTCAATATTTTCATGTAATCAATCTTAACTCCGTTAGAAATGCCATTATATGTATTTGTATGTGATATAAATAAAATGTACGCTGTATAGTTGATATTACACTCATCGCGCGAGCGTGATGAAACTAAACACATCAATGATATAAAATTCCACCAAACGTAGTAATTTCAATCATCAATTTTTAAATTGTGCATTTTGTCTATCCGATGTTTTTCGTTTTTAAAATCGCACTGGTAGGGAGTACAGTCACATGGGGAAAATGCGCGTATAGGTCACACAATTCTAATTGTATAGGAAAATGGGAGCTATTTGATCCAATTATCACATGGAATAATGAAAAAAAGAATCTTTTGAGAGCTTATCCTAGTTGTAACTGACAAAAATACAAACATTGTTTTATTGATTGAATTTCAGTCCTTTAACAATCTTGAGTCTAAAACACTCATTACAGAAATTAGTACCTGATTGGTGTATGACTTATTACAGAAAATGAGATTTAAATGACTATATATATATATATATATATATATATATATATATATATATATATATATATATATATATATATATATATATATATATATATATATATATATATATATATATACACACACACACACACACATACACATACATATATTGATAAATATAGGTTTGATCATGAACTCTCAGATATTTAAAATTATTGAATTTTAATATCATAGTTTTTGCATGGGTGTACTATGTGAACTGAATTAGTACCATGAATAATAATGGAAACGGCTAATAAGATTCTGATTGAAGGTTCATAATGAGTTATCTCGCTTGGATAGCACACATTAGCAAGATATCACGGTACCAATTGTTTTTCCATAGACCTTAATGCTACTGTTTGGAGAAATAAATATATTTTCTATCCTAATTTAGCGGGCATGTCACAGACGTTTCTTAAGAAAAGTGTCAGATTGTCAATTTGACGATGAAAGAAAACCACTTAAGAGATAACTCTGATGGAACTAGACAGGGTATGAGTTCATCATGAGTTATCTAGTCACAACAGACATTTTCAGTCACGTGTACCATATTTTCAAAAAAATCAATTAAAAAATACAAAATATGATCTAGTTAGGAATTAACATAATCTCACATGTTGACAAGAGGCTCATTTTTTTTTAAAAAGCCTAACAGAAAGTACAACTCTTACATAATATACCAATCACAGCTAGTGTTGCTGTTTATTTCTGAATACAATATTCATACACCTTAAGCTCCACCCACCTGTACTTGCGCAATCGGTACTGTTATACCAGCATGCGCATTGGTATAGCGATTTGTATGACCCAAATAATCTGGTCTGGTACACTGTTTTAGTTTTAGCTTCGTCGCTTTTTTTGAGGAGGTTGTATATAGACCATTACCAATCTCAATAAAAGGTAAACTAGCCGGAAGTATTGATGTGGTAGAGGTTGTAATCGTACTTTATTTTCATGTTTCCTGAAATGCCTCAGTTTGTAAGCGTTACCGAAGACGAGAATGAAGAGTCAATTGAAATTCCATGCGAGGAAGATGGAACACTACTGATATCATCACTATCAGCCCAATTTCCAGGCGCTTGTGGTCTCAAATATCGTAGTTCAAGTGGAGGCATGCGCGGTGTGCGACTCGCCGATGGAAAAGTACACCCTCCAGAAGATGGACAGTGGGGTCCTACTACTTATGTTGTTGTTTTTCCAAAGGGTAAATGTATTAAATGAATGGATTTACATAATAAATAAATTAGTAACGAGCTTCACCACACACTACCCCCGGCCCGTCACAGGACTGTTGGGGGTGGGTGTAGTACTAATATTATTACCCTTAGTCTAGTCCGAGTTTCCTCTGACCCTTGACACCCCATTTTTGATATCTGTTTTTTTATGTTGGGGTGTAGGGTCAGAGTCTATTCCCTATCAAAAACTTGGAATTTGCCGACACCATTTGGTGTCGGCATAGGGTACTCGCCAACTATCAGGCCTAGCAAACTTAAATGACCTTACATTGACCCATAATTACATTCAATCGGTAAGGAAATCATTTATCTTCTCAGAAATTACAAGCATAACACGATTTTGTCGTTAATCCGTTGTCAGACGAGACGTAACTACAGCGTTGATGAATTTTGACCTCGTTCGCACCATTTTAATTGCTAGTCACATGACTAACCAAATCTCGCAGCCGATATGCATAAACGTTATAGGTCAAATAGTCACGTGATAACAACAAAATAACTTTCCCATACCCCTTGTGGAAGACGGCAAATGTGTCACCTTCATTGATAACTGATTTTATTACATCATACTGTAGTTCTTTAATATTAAAATAGTATCCCTTTTCTTAAAGTATCTCATTGGCAAGAGATTCGTCTTTACCTGCCATGTTGCAATATAGGTTTATGCATAAAACCTTCCATTTCAGTATTGCAGAATAAAGACATAAACTCGAAAGTCACGCAATGTATACAATAACAAGAAAAAACGCGTATTATTCAACATATTAATAGGGATAACAGCAGCCCGAAACATGTAGCTGTCGCATCTTCCTGGAAAGAGGCTGACTGATCACGCAGAAACTACATGTCAAAGCGTTATTTTGTTGTTATCACGTAACTATTTGACCTATGACGTTAATGCACATCAGCTGCAAGATTTAGTCATGTGACTAGCAATTAAAATGGTGCGAACGAGGTCAAAATTCATCAACTCTGTAGTTATGTCTCGTCTGACAAAGGATTAAAGACAAAATCGTGTTATGCTTGTAATTTCTGAGAAGATAAATGATTTCCCTATCGATTTAATGTAATTATGGGTCAATGTAAGGTCATTTAAGTTTGCTAGGCCTGATAGTTGGCAAGTACCCTATGCAGACACCAAATGGTGTCTGCAAATTCCAAGTTTTTGATAAGACTCTGACCCTGCACCCAAACATAAAAAAACAAATATCAAAAATGGGGTGTCAAGGGTCAGAGGAAACTCGGACTATCCTTAGTCCTACCTTGTGGACAGGGTACTAACATCACAGGAGTCTGCAGTTTTATCAATAAAGCACGACAAAATTTCTGACATGAAATCACCTTAACGGTATTATAAAATTAGACGAGGAATGCAAGCGTGACCAAAACCCTCCGCTCGATTTGAATTTTCTCACACGTCTTTTATTCCTTCAGAATCGCACAAAGACTGATAAACTACACATCCATTAAAAAAAGTAACGTACCTTCGCATTACTCTCAGACAACCATCGCATGAATCCAATCCGGCGAATTAACGTTTATTTTCACCATTACGGTCACAAACCCTGGAAAAGTAAACCATTTGAAGAAGTAGCCAATTTCTACTAGTTTCTGCTCTGCAGTAAATATGCATTAGGGTCTAATAATCATTCTGAACATGGCGCAGAATCTGTTTTTTTTGCTAGGGAAATTTAATAATGCGGACTGCGAAATTAATAGTAATATAATACTGTAAATAACATTTTCATGATGCATTCATTATTGTGAGCAAATTCAACTAATTGACGCAGAATATTGAGAAAATTATAATACCGATAAGGTGATTTCATGTCAGAAATTTTGTCGTGCTTTATTGATAAAACTGCAGACTCCTTTAGTCTGGCAAGTCTTGTGTAGAAAAGGAATTACTCTCGTGTTATCTGTCATGGTGGTCACTGTGAGGTTAGCATAACTATGCCAATTTATTTTACCATATAAGGGCTTAATAAATTCAAAATAAGCCAAACTTCTTTGACAAAATGATTATACTTATTAAATAGATTTCTAAACTATGTGAGCTTCTGACTTTAGTGAGGATTCTTTTGCTCCATTACATGATATGGGATCAGTTCGTATCCTCAACCACAGCAAAACAAGTTGAGGCTATGACATCATAGCAAGGGTAGGGGTAGTCCAACATGCAAAACCTTGACTCTGATATTTATTTTGGACATCTGGCTCTTACTGCCCAATGTAGAGCATGTTCTGATGTTGTTTAACATCGAAACGACAAGTCAAATTTTATAATCCCACACACTTGGCAGCTCATATCTGTACATTTCTATGAATTAAAGTAATGTTTTAGTCAGGCTTTGTTGACTGATGTATTTTTCGTACTATAGTTTGAGCCTACTAACCCGTTGGTTTGTACCCCCCCTACCGATTTCAATAACAAAAAGTTTAATGTGATAAAAGTGCACAGAACTAAGTCAATTGAATCATTGATTTATAATTTCTAACCTGATTGTGACCAGAATGTCACCAATACTGGTATCCCCTTTCTCCTTTCTTGATTAATGGACTTTCCATACTAACACAGCGCCATATTCCATACACTATGTGATAGTTTATTTCCAATCAACAACATGATGTAATTCATCCTATTCAGTAACTGCTGGATATTTCCATTAATTACCATAACGTTGAGTTAGGAATTATATTCCTTTGTACACATGAAAGTCA
Organism: Potamilus streckersoni; assembly: GCA_016746295.1. Classification (NCBI taxonomy): domain Eukaryota; kingdom Metazoa; phylum Mollusca; class Bivalvia; order Unionida; family Unionidae; genus Potamilus; species Potamilus streckersoni. Next base: position 496,736 of record JAEAOA010001259.1, read on the forward strand.
AATTTTTTTTCATTCTGTTCCTTTGCTTGATTTAACACTAAATATCTGAAGCAGATGACATGTATGTACATCTTTAGTCACGCATACAACCCTTTGCTGAAAATGGACTTGTCCAGGAACTAAAAATCTGTCTCAGGCATGTAAATCTATAAAATTGAAACTTCCATTTTGCATGAAACGCGCAATCAATGACGGCGTTATGGCCATTCTACTCAGTCTGGTTAGAAATTATAAATCATTGAATGAACTAAGTTCTTTGCACTTTTTATCAGATTAAAGGTTTCCATTATTGAAATTGGTAGGGGGGAACAAACCAACGGGTTAGTAGGCTTGGACTGTAAATTCAAATTCTCAAACAAGCAAATGGACATATTTTGAAGTTCCATTGGCCTACATAGGTCCATTTCTTTTGTGAAAATTTGACTTCATAAGAGAAAATTAATCAGTGTAAGTGAAGTCTGACCAAAACATTATGACTTTGGGATTATATGTGATTATGATTTTTAGCATAGCTTTAATAATTTTTCAGTCATATCTCTACAATGTATGCAGTGTGGCAGTTTATATTGATGTCTAGCACTGGGGCATCATGCCACAGACCTGTAGCATGATGTCCCACCCAGTCACATTAAACTGACACCAGGCTGACCAGTCCTAGCACTAACATATTGCTGAGTGCCAAGCGAGGCAGCTGTTGGTACCATTTTTTTAAAACTTTGGTATGACTCGACCAGGGATAAAACCCATGACCTGCAACCAAAGCGGACTCTCTAATCACTAGGCCACAGGAGTGCTTAACGAAACTTGAAAATAGTTCCATTTCTTTTGTGAGAATTTGGCTTCGTAAGAAAAAAGACATCAAAGTCAGTAAAGTCTGACTAAAACATAACTTTGTTGAAAAGTGTTGTGATTGGCTGCCAGTTGTGTGATATTCTTGAAAATTTTACTTTCATTATGTCAGTCGACATTAAAATACTTGACACAGCGCCATTATTTAGGCAGCAAGACACATATGTCCAAAACATAAATATCAGCATCAAGGTCTTACATGTAGTACTAGGGGTGGTTGTGGTAGCCCTGCAGTGTAAAACTTCGAACCTGATATTTATGTTTTGGGGGTCAAGGTCTTACTGCCAAATTACCGGTCTGTGTAGCATGTTGAATGTTCCAATCAAGTTAACTTCAGAACAATAAGTCAGATTTTCAGGAATATCTCACTTGGCAGCCTGTATCAGCGCTTTTCTACAAATGAAAGTTATTTTAGTCAGGCTTGCATACTTTGATTTGTTTTCCTACTAAATTCTGATTCCCATACAAGTTAATGGACATGTATTCAAGTTATGTTGGCCTATATTTCAGTTAGCTGGAATGCATTGAAGCAAAGGAATACTGAAATCAGTTAAAAGGATGATATGAATCTTGAATGAAACAAAGCTGTTGGAACACTTTTTTCAATATTACCTTAGTTTTATTCATTTCATTAATTAAGTATACAATAACTTGACCCATTGTTTTCAAGTTCTGCTGGTCTACATTTCATTTGGCTGGAATGTGATAGAACCTGGGAATACCAAAATCATTTAAAAGGATGATAAGAATCTTAAACAAAATGTATCTATCTAAAGACTTTATTCATTGTTAATATATTTTATGTTTCATTAAAGAAAACACTTAAATTGAATCTGAGTTTAGCATTCTACTGTAGGCTGCCCCCCCATCCAGTTAATAGTTTTCTAAAGTTAAGAAAACTATATAAATGTAAGAGCAACTTATGCAGTTTTCATTCTTGAAAATTTCCTGATCACGTGTTCTGAATATTACAACAACAATAGAAACTACTACCACACCTACTATTACAACAATTATTAAAGCCAGGATAATTAATTGTAATAGTGCTCAAAGAATTTTATAAAATCCCATAACTGACAGCACCCCATCACCTGTTTCCAAGTAGATCTAAATCAAAAGTTGCCAACAAACATGGCAGATCAACAGTTTTAGTAAAAGGTAGGACATCATCCTTTAACCCTTTCATCACGGCAGACCGCTTAACCGTTCCAGGGGAACTAAATCCGTCAACACTATTGACCGACTTTTCGGTCTGGGGCAGTGTTCTTCTTTAACATTATAGTACCCGACTAAATATCTTTCGGGGTACCTCTAATAACTTCCATCTGGTAATGCAGATGTTATATTTGGATGATCTCGTGAGTTTAGCTTGTATACAACTAGAAATAATGAACAAAGTAGGAACTTTTAATGTGTTTTCCGAATGCTGAAATTTGTATCCAAAATGGCGGCGTTTGAGGGAATTTTAGAGGAGAGTTTTTGGAGGATTTAAATAATTTCGACCTGGTAAATTTGAATGAAAATGAGAGAAGACGTATGGAGAGAAAATGGAATGCACTTGTGGGTGACAGTGATGACGATGAAGATGACTTTGAAGGTTTTGAACCAGAGGAATTGTACGTTCCACGTGGGGGTTTTTGGGGACGAAGCCCGAAAACCAAAGAAATTTGTTTCAGTTTTCTGACAGAGTTTGGCACACCCGAGAGTTAGATGGCTCCAGGAAAGCTTCAGATTATTTTCAAATATTCTATTCAGATGAAGTTTTTGGAAAAATTGTCCGTTTAACGAACTTTAATGCGTTGATCAAACGTGGCAGAGATGATAATAGGTGTGTGGACAGATCTCACCTTGGAGATCATTTTGGTTCATTTTATAGAATTTTATATATTATGGACACCATGAAAGAAAGACTTGTGTTGCTACTGTGATTATTCACTAGTACATCTAGGTTAAATTGAACAAGTTTTGAGAACTTTTAAGTTTTCTAAGAGGTAATAAAAAAATTACTTGTATTTTACCTGTTGTGTTACCTGTTTGTACCTGCGTTTTAACAGTTGTAATAGATATGCATATTTTTATTGAATTAGTCATAAAATTTTATTTTTAACCTTGATTTTGACACCTAATCCAGCCAGATATCTTTAACATTGGCAAAGTTATGTTGTTTCAAAGTCCACAAGTCATTTTGCTTTACAACTCCAAAGTTACTTAGTGTTGAGGACTCTATGCCTACAAAGTTACTTAGTGATGGAAGGGTTAAGTATTGAACCATTCCATTCTTCATTCCATTCTTTTTTTTTTGTATCTTTTCCATCGTGCTAGAAACCCAATCATCACAATTAGTAAATTCTGCAGCTGATGTTGATAGTGTTGTATCCATTTTATGGAATGAACACTAAGAATTTTAGTAACTTAAAAAATACTGTACTTGCACCACACCTACTGAGCTGGTAGTAGAAATGACTAAAATATATAATCCAATTAGTAGACTCACTGCAGGCTGATCATAAGACCATAGCTGTTCCAAAGACTAAACCAGCATTAAGGGTTATTCAACAACCATGTCAAACAAGGTTCAAAATATAATGGCTTAAGAGAACTGGTAATTATCCCAGATTATCTTAATTACATGCTGAAGATGTAGGAAGAAAAAGTGTAATTCATGTGATAGAGCTTAAAATTATGCAATATAATCTGTTTGTCAATTTTGAAAGGCTTTAACCCTTTCATCACTAAGTAACTTTGTAGGCACAGAGTCCTCAACACTAAGTAACTTTGGAGTTGTAAAGCAAAATGACTTGTGGACTTTGAAACAACATAACTTTGTCAATGTTAAAGATATCTGGCTGGATTAGGTGTCAAAATCAAGGTTAAAAATCAAATTTTATGACTAATTCATTAAAATGTGCATATCTATTACAACTGTTAAAATGCAGGTACAAACAGGTAACACAACAGGTAAAATACAAGTAATTATTTTATTACCTCTTAGAAAACTTAGAAAGTTCTCAAAACTTGTTCAAATGACCCTAGATGTATTAGTGAATAATCACAGTAACAATACAAGTCTTTCTTTCATGGTGTCCATAATATATAAAATTCTATAAAATAAACCAAAATGATCTCAAAGGTGAGATCTGTCCACACACCTCTAACGCTCTGCCACGTTTGATCGTCACATTGAAGTTCGTTAAATGGACAATTTTTCCTAAAACTTCATCTGAATAGAATATTTGAAAATATTCTGAAGGTTTCCTGGAGCCATCTAACACTCGGGTGTGCCCAATTCTGTCAGAAAACTGAAACAAATCTTTTTGGTTTTCTGGCTTCGTCCAAACAAAACCACGTGGTGCGCACAATTCCTCTGGTTCAAAACCTTCAAAGTTTTCTTCATCGTAATCACTGTCACCCACAAGTGCATTCCGTTGTCTCTCCAGACATCTTCTCTCATTTTCATCCAAATTTACAAGGTCAAAATTATTCAAATCCTCTTATAACCTCCTTTGAAATTTGTTCAAACGCCGCCATTTTGGATACAAATTTCAGCATTCGGAAAACACATTAAAAGTTCATACTTTGTTCGATATTTCTAGCTGTATACAAGCTAAACTCAGGAGATCTTCCAAATATGACATCTACATTACATTAGGGGCCCCGATTGGTCTCAAGCACTGTCCATTATGGATCACTGCCATCTCACCTCTGCATGAGTTCGATTCTAGGATTCGGCAAATGTGGATATGTGAGAAAGCTTGCCAGTAGCTTCTCGTGTGTCGGTAGTTCTTTCTGGTGATTTCCCAGTTTCTTCCTCCACCATTAATACTGGCCGCCATGAATAGGCTATCTTGTGCTGAAAAATGGCATTAAGCCCAACAACAACATTACAAGAAGAAAGTTATTAGAGGTACCCCGAAAGTTATTTAGTCGGGTACTATAACGTTAAGGAAGAACACTGCCCTAGACCGAAAACTCAGTCCATAGTGTTTGCAGACTTACTTTCCTTGGACCGATTTTTCGGTCTGTAGTGATGAAAGGGTTAAAGAACATAAAGCATATTGGCACTGGTGCATAACATATTGGCAGGTTCAACAGCATCATGGGCTGAAATGATACCATAAAATGGTCACTGTCAAAAGCATCTTTTTTATATGTAAAGTCTTCCCTGATTAGGTGACACTAAAGCACAAACTAGTATAATGAATGGTCATCTATTCCAGTTTATTATTAGTATCTTGTCATCTTTTCAGTTAGGATTTAGCATAGTGTTACGGTTAAAGTCTTGGCCTCATCAGTGGCTTACAGTCAGGGGATTATTCAACTTTGTTGCATGAGGCAGTGGAGAGTGCAACTTTCCTTGGATGAATTGCATGTCAATCGCAGGTCAACTAATCATAGATGGTGTTATCTATAAACAGTTGAATTGATAGGAGAGGTTAAGGACATGGACTCAATGGCTAATGCAGGATTTATCTGTACAATCTTCACATCTTTAATTCACAGCAGTGACCAAAGAATTTCTTTTTTTACACAGGTCCAGTGCAGGTTGTTTCAAAAAGGTCACTTGCCCAAAATTAAAATCCACCTGCCCAATAAGGGCATATCTTTTACTGTTATCTTTACGTAAATGTACCATTCAACTCCTAAAATATTAAATAGTTCCATATATGACTGGTTTTATTCATGAGACTCCATCCTTATTTGCATTCTGCTTTAAAAGGATGCACAACAAATGTGATTTCTAGTTCTGTAATTTCTGCATGCTAGGGTGTGGAATAATGAATAAATGTAGCATACATCCAAGCAATTTGGGAGCCATGGAATAGTGCTGTCTTCTAAATGGTATGGAAATCTCCATGTTTCTCTTTCAAGGTTGAAAATATGTGAAGTTGGAGGGCCATTGACCCTTTTTTAATATGAATCAGTAAAACAGTAGCTTCAAGTTTCATAAATAGTTTGTGTGATTGTACTGTGCTTGTGCTACAATTACAGAAGATACTTCATGTCAATAGAAGCAGCGGCTACCAACTGTTTGCACTAAATAGATTAAAATGTAATTTCTTAGGGTAAAAAAATGTTATTGGGGGCTTTTATAAGTTGCTAATCCCAAAACTTTGCTTCATTTTCAAACAATCAGATTTGCCACTTGATATATTTATTGGGTGAACAGGGAACAGTTTACACATGAGCAGTAATTATAGGTAAGCAATGAAATACATAAGCAGGAAATAGGATTGTTCTACATTCATAGGTTACATGCATTTCTCTTTGTAACAAAGTGGATAGCTTTTGATATAATTAAGCAATTGATCTTCAACAGTTTGAAGAACCTACTAATGAAGTCCCAGCAGGGAAGGATTTTAATTTGTCAGCGTCTTTCAGGAACTTCGGAATAAAAATGCAGCATATAGTCTTTGAGTCTCAAGGTTTCATATGGGCGTATTGGGTGCTGTCTTTATTTGATGGGCAGCTAACATAGAATATGGGAGGAGTTGATTGTAGATCTATGGGGGCCCTGGGTGTCAAGTTGAGTTGTTACATTTTGTATTGTATATTCCAGTAATTTTAGCCATATTACATTTAAAGATTTAAATTAGCCACATCTCATTCTTTCACCAATAAATAGGCATCAGATTTATCCATAAAGCCAACAGAGAGCTCGAAAGATCCCTATTGATTTGATGGGTCAGAAGATTGAATTTGTTAAGGAAAAAAAGACTGGGAAGGATGTCAGTTAGCCTACATTACAAACAAGACAGTGTTTTTAAATATTTTTCTTGCATCTGTTTTAAACATAGTAGATACCAAGAGAAAAGGAGATGATGCAGTTGACAACCCTGCTGCCAAGATAAAGCGCAAGGATAGTGAAGTGACTAGTGACCTCATTGTATTGGGCTTGCCTTACAGAAGCACAGAAGATGACATGAAAAAATATTTTTCACAGTTTGGTGAACTGAATCTTGTTCAGGTATGAAACAGTTTCTTGCAAGTCATTTCAGGAGTCTGATTAAACTAAGCATATGCTACCTACGGCCTGCAGGTCAAATCTGGCCAGTTACCAGGGCGTATCTGGTTAAATTGACACCATAAAAATTGCTATCCAGCCTTCACCCTGGAAGTAGTTTTACATGCCTATAAAAGAGTTTGCTCCAGGAGTAAAGGAGGCAGATATCTTAAGGGCGTTTGATCTCTTTCAGGGATGAATATATTTTTGTATACCAAAACTGTAATAAATACTGATAAAACAGAAGCTAATGAAAAAGGCAATAAGAAAAACAATTCCAAGTCAGATTAAGTACTAGCAGCAGCTCGTTGATGAAAAAGTGCAGAGTACTGAACTCAGCCAGTTCCACAGTGGTAAATAATATCATCTAGCTGAAACAGGAAGAGCATTTCTTAAGGTATATCTGAAAGTCTGCATTTTCAGGTCTGATTCATTGATTTTAAATAACTGAGAATATTTCATGCTCAGGTTTTCTTCATTCCATAATCAACCATCCAGTCTCTTCATAAATATAAAATGGTGACTAATTCATTGCAGTCTTGTATTGTAAAATAAATTATTATAGCCAGGCTTTTTCTTTTGTTTTTAATTAATAATTTTGGGTTGATTTCCAAAAGTGACCTGTTTTTCCATGCTGTGTTACTTTGTGATCAGAGCTCATTGCTGATGCATTTGACTGCACATTGTGCATGTGTAAATTGGGTGATGATTTCTTTTTTTGCCAGGTGAAAAGGGATCCCAAGACTGGAGCTTCCAAAGGTTTTGGGTTTGTCCGATTTGTTAGTGCTGAGTCTCAAGCCAAGTGTCTCTCCCAGCGACATATGATTGATGGCAGATGGTGTGATGTTAATCTACCAAATAGCAATGTAAGTATTTATGTTCAAGTTAGTTCTTACAGAAAGTGGAGTTGTTTTGATGACAACCATGCCTGTGTTGTCAAGAGTTTTGTAAATGTGAATGTATTTATCATCACCTTTCAAATTTTGGATTTCAGTTTTTCCTATTTTAGACTAAAATGACAATTTTGTCATTTTGTAAATTGTTAGATATGCTTCCAGTCAATAAGGGAATTAAATTTTTCTCACAGCCGGGGTTTCCAAAACCATAATTTGTACCATGTATCAAAATCTATAGTCATCCTTATAAAATGAGTCTTAAATTAGCTGTACAGACTTTAAGAGCTGATTGCGGAATTATTTTGCCATCCACACATTCTCTGCAGAAAAAAGCAGGAATAATGTTTTACCTGTAGAATCTGTATCATTTCACTTGCTTAGACTGATTGGAATTGTAAAACTAGAAAATAAATATTGAAGGAAAGAGGTGACCAAATGTTAAAACTAAACATCTGAGAAAAATATTCTTGCTTTTTAAAAAAAGTTATTTTAGGGCTAATTTCAAAGCATTACAGGTATATTGGCAGACTTCAAAGGCAACCTGTCAATTTTTTCTGAGAAACATTTCCTTTCATGGACATGATATTAAAATGAAATTAATTGGGGGACACTTTAATCATTAATATTTTATTATTTTCTTGTATTTTATTTCTTACTGTTATTGTCATATTTTTAAAGTAGAATTATTGATAGCACCATTTTATTTTGCATGTTGTTTTTTTTTTTTTCATACAATCTTTACAATCAAAGTTTTGTTAGTCTTTCTGTGGGTAGTTAAATTGGATGGTGTTTTCCCCTATGCAGTAGGCATGATGGTACTGATATTCTATCATAAGTACCAAGCTGAACTTTGCCAACATGACCTGATTTTACAACTTTTCATTAACACAAGTTAGGTTTTTTTTTTGTAACTTCCTCATAAGTCCTTAGGACTGTTCCAGGAAAATGAACTTGGGACCCAGGAATGCACTTACAGTTTGGACCAGACACCCTTAGATAGAATTTATAATTTTGTTTAACTTTTATACAAACTACATTAGTAATTTGAATAAACTGAAAGAAAGTTTTAGAAAACTGTCTTGACAGGGTACCATATATGTTTAAATGGAACATCCCTCAAACAAGTTTTAGATACCTTGATAATTTCTCATATTGAAATAAACATCTTCGTAAATTTTGCCATGTTTTTGTCTATATAATCTTTTAAAATAGTCATCATTCAGGATAGTTTATTATATATATGAAAAGCGTCTATCAGGGATGGTCCTGTCTTTTAAAAAGTTGTCTGCAAAAAAATTCCCAACTGCAATATTTTGTTGCCAATTTTCACAAAAAGTGTCACCAGAATAAACAGTGAATATGTTCCCAATTTTATTAATGTAAAAGGCTATTGAAAAAATGAAAATTGAAAAACACAGGATAGATATTACTTTATTCACAACAAGCAGTTCAGCTATATTATAATAAAATAAATCATTACATGATGATGACTATTTTACACTATTACAATGTTATAGAATATTACATGATCTGTCATGATTTTAGAGCTGCCCACTTTTTAAGGAAAATTATTTTTTTTTGTACTTAATTTATTTCTTTTACAAATACAGGAGGGTGTTGGTGCACAGGCTGCCATGAGCAGGAAAATATTTGTTGCCAGATGTACTGAGGATATGTCCACGGATGATCTTAGGGATTATTTCAGCAAATTTGGCGAAGTTGTGGATGTCTTCATTCCAAAACCATTCCGATCATTTGCATTTGTCACATTTCAAGATGCTTATGTAGCACAGTCTCTATGTGGGGAAGATCATATCATTAAGGGAAATAGTGTTCATATCAGTAATGCAGCCCCGAAAAATAAAGACTCCCATGCTGCTGATAGAAGAGGAGGGGGACCTGCATATGGACCACCTCATGACCGTCGTTCAGGGGGATGGGGGGCACATGGTAGAAATTCTGGGCATGAGATTGGGGGCATGGATGCAAATTTTAATAATATTGGGATGAATGTTTTGAGTTCAGCAATGCTTGCTGCTGCACAAGCTGTACTTAGTGGGCAGACAACTCCAACTGCACAGAACAGCTCTGCCTCTGATAGCTATGAAAATATGGGTCCTGGATTTGGAGGGACAAGAGACACAAGGGCGCCTCAGGGAGGTTACTCGGGTAGTTGGGGGGACAGCCATCCTAGCAGTAGTAGTACTGGTTATGGGGATTGGTCAGGACACACCGGGGGATATGGACCTTGGGGTCATCAGAGCCGAGGGGGATGGAATTAATAGTTTTATTTTGTTGTTTTGGACAGTTTTGCTCTGAGAAAAAAAATGGATCACTTTATCAGCATACATTGCTATCACCAGATTAGATCTCATTATAACCTGTAGTTTAATAAGAGCTTTGTCTCCAATGCAGTTATCTTGAAGATAATTAAAAGTACAGAGCTTTATTGTAAAATTTGTAATTAAGAATACTAATGGCTGTTCAGTAAAACATACCTGAGATCCAGGGAAAATACATTTAAAGTGGGGTACTCGCATGATGCAATTTAGAGTTTTCTTATCCATTTAATATGGGCTCTATGAAATTAAAAGTACCCTGGCATATATTTTTTTAAAATTGACTTTACTGGGTACCATGTATGTGTAAATGGAACTTCCCTAATCATGACCAGAACAGAAATCAAATTTTGTCAAATTCTTTCAGGAAGCATTACATTTTTGAAGTTATTAAATAAGAATTTATGTAGAGTCTATCAAAGAGTTTAAATTATGCTGGTGTAGTGCACCAAACAGTCCTAAACTGTTTGCCATGATTGTTTTGAATAACACCAAAGGGGTTTGGCTTTTTATAGTCTTAACATTATATTGTAATTTTTCAGATCCTATTCTGAAATAATATTGTCAGAGGTAACAATAAGATATTTGTCATCTTTGTTTCTCTACAGTAGGATCAAACAAAAATTCTCAACAACATGAAAATTTCACTCATTTCTAGCTGTACTGGTTGAAAACTATAAGAGCTTATGCTGCAAAGTCATGTTTGGCTACCTTTTTTTTTAACGATACTTCTCTTAAACTGTTGGGAAGATACAGTGAAACTTAACAGTCATCCCAAGGACTAGTTGGTCTTAAAAAAAAATGGGGCCATCCAGTAATATTGCCATAGTGACCATACTTAAAATCCTGTCACTACTCCTTTTAAACAGATGGTCATGTCAACATGGAATTGTCAGTATGTGACTTCTTATATTAGGTCTTGATCTCAAATGAAAATGACCTCAATCAGATATTGACTGTGCAGGCAATCTTGGGAATCATATCACAACTTCTTTTGAACAGATCGTCTTCTTGATATGATTGTTCTCAAAAGGACTAATTATAATGTCTACTTGATGAAAATGGTAGCCACATTGAAAACTGAATTGCTTTTTATGATAACTGGTCTGGATAAAAATGGTGCAGATTAGATGCTCAATATTGCTGCCATTGGGGTCAGTTTGAAAATCTTTCTATATCTTCTGATAAAAGGTTACTTGTATCCTCATGGCTATTTCACTAAAAGATTTTATTATGATATATAGTTGGTCTAAATTTAGAACAGATAAAAAAAAAAAATACTCCTTGAAGGTTTGGTTGTATCGACATGGGACTTTTTCATTATAACACCTGTCACAATCTGTAGTTGGTCAGAAATGAAAACTATGTTGATCTGAATCCCAAAATGATTGCCATAGTGGCCATTATACCACAGTTAATTACACCTTCTGAAAGGATTGTCAGTCTGACAGAAATTGTTAGACCCTAACAGACAATATGACGATAATCATCTGATAAGAGTAAATATTTCTGGTTTGATTTATCTTCATCATATACTAAAGTTGGTCTCCGAAATTTCTTGAAGGTTATTTCCTTAGCAATATTTCTGTTAAATTTATTCTCCTTATCTCTCCTCTGTTTAAAGTCTAGTAAAATATTAGAAAATATTTAGCTTTTAGTCTAAGCACATAAACATAATTCAACAGTGTAACTTTGTAATATTAAAACTTTTATAACCAATTTTGCAGCTGAAATTTTTTGGTGGTATTCTTTATTTTGCATTTTAATAACTTGGGTTGTAAATCTAAATTATTCCACTGATATTTGCCATTAAAATAAATTAAATAAACTTTTTAAAAAGTGCATTAAGGGACTTGATATTGTACACTTTGATCTTCTATATACGTTTTTGAAAATGTTATCTTTAATTACCCAAACCAATTAAGCATTTTCTTTAATCAAAAACTGTCTAAAGTTGTAAAATAGAAAAAAAAGTTATAGCTGAACATGAATTTTATGATTCAGACTAGTTTTGTTGCTGAGTATATTGTTTTTAAAGAATATAAAAGTAAATTTGGCTATGCCTTGATTTTAGAGCATATATTGTTATGAGTTGGTAGCTTAGTTTTGAAAGCCATTATCATTTAAGATATATATTCAGATTAAGGAAGAAGTATGTGTGCTGCCACGGAATGAATTTTCTTATGGTATAATAGCTGACATGGTATTTATTCTTGCTGCAGAGAATATAGACTAGGATTGAACAAATTAGCTCATTTCTGAACAGATAATATGAGTACAAAATACTAAATCCTCAAATAGGAAAGGACAAACATTCCAATATGGATTAAAAGAAAATTCGTCACCTAAATTGTGTATTAAGAATGTTTTTGATCAAAGAGCCTGATTAGCTTATGTCCCTTGGACATTCATAGGGGTGGGGATCATTGAAGTAAAGAGGGTATGAATTGATTCATAGAGACTGTGCTTATTGGCCTTGGAAGTAAATTCCACCTTTACATTTGAGGCAAAATTATGAAGTCGTTCCAGTTTGCCCATCATCTGGATTCTCATATCAACACCATTACCAGTGATACATGGCTAATGAGGAAACAGGTGGACTGAAGTCTGATAAATGACAATCAAGGTAACAGTTGTGAGAGGGAAGAACATGATGAGATAATGATTGAATGAAGGAATGGTGGGAGACAAGCAGGACAGGTTGTGTCCTCAGTTCACTTCATAGAGAAATTTTTGGTGTGAGCATCTAAGAAAAACAGGAGAGTGAAGATGTAAATCTGAAGATGTATATTTGTGATTTATTATGTGATGATGTGAATTTCAGAAGTGAGAAAGAACCCCCAGATTTTAATTGTTAGGAAGAGCACCATTAGTGAGAGTTTTTGAGATCTGGAGTGAGATAGGATGAGACATGGGGGAAAAAAAATTCCACAAGCAGGATGCAGCTTTCAGGTGTGAGGAATGTGTAGCAATATCAAAGCCAGAGAGCTCAGATGTATCTACATCGAGATGAGAAACATTAAAAGGATAGATTATGATTTGATTAAAAATAAAATATAAAGAGACTGAATTTCAGAGTGGGGGAAATGGTGCCTGGTGACATCCAATGCAGGAAGTCATAATATTCATTGAGGAAAAAGAGCTTCATTAAGATGTGATTAATGATATCTGCAAACAGATGAGATGTGGAAAGAGAGATGCCAAGAGACGAAACTGCTGTAATATTGTCAGATTGTGGAGAGGAGCAAGTGAGACTGAATTCCTGGAAGACAAAGTCATAAAAGTCAGCTGAGGAAAGAGAGTCAGAAGAGAAGATTAAATGACAACAGTCATTGTTTAATTTGGATGTGTGTGAATGAAGTCCCCCAGTGAGAAGGATTCAGTGATATATTTTCAGTGAGAAAGTAAAGGGTTTTGTGTGCTTATAAATTCAAGCTGGTGTGTAATCTAAGAAATGAGGTTCACTACAAAAAGAAGTTTGAAAGATCTGCAGTGATGGTGTAGCAACAAGGAGGAGGGATGATAGCTTGAAGCAAGAACTTGAGCTTGAAGCAAGAGTGTAGAGCTATTTAAGAAGTATAACTTAATAAGGTTCACCATTGAGAATTAAGTTTGAAATCTATAACATACAAGCAAAGTGAATTTCATAAAGTCCACATTAGTAAGAAGTCAAACACAGTCACTTTTCCAACAGTGGTATTGACATCCATATTTTATTAAGGTTTTAGTTTTTTATTTGTATATATTTCCTAAACCCTCTGATTTTTTGACATATTTGGCATAAATCAGAAAAAAGGTAAAACCATTATATGCATTTGCTTGACATTTTACTGGGACAAGATCTCAGTTATTGAAAACTTTTTTTGAGTTTTTTTTTTTTTTTTAAAAAAACTTACTATTTCATAAATCTCTTGAAAAAGCTTCATATTTTGGCAGTAATTATATTTAATTATGACCATTCATTCCAAAACACTTTTAGCTGTGTCCTTGAGGTCAGCGTCACTGTTATAGAAAATTTTAATTGAAGATATTTGTTAAGGGTTTTTTTATTTGCCTTTATTTTTTCGAAAACCATGGATGTTTTTTTCTATATTTGGGATGAAATGTTATACAATGCCAAGGAAATTATTTCGGTGAATGCACATGTAGCTTTTGGACCTCAGGATCAAGGTCATTGTCATAGAAAATGTGTATTATGGTTTTAGTTAAATTTCTCTTTTTGCATGTTCTAAACCAATGAATGGATTTTCTTCACAATTGGGACGAATTATTATAAATTTTAAACTGCATTTGGTGACATGCATTCTTGCCACTTCACCCTGGGTTCAAGGTCACACTCATAGAAAATCTATATTCAAGTTTTAGGTTGTTTCATTTGCACATTTCCTAAACCTTTTGATGTATATTTTCATACATTCCATTATCAACCTAAGATGGTTTATTTGGAGCATGCTTGCCTAACTTTTTTTTACTTTGGGGTTAATGTCACACATTTGACAGCAATGCTTTTAATAGATGATTCAGTATACAGCTCCTGTCCTTTTCTTTCATTGTAATGTGAGATAACAAATGTACACATTGTTAGATCATAGATAGGGAAGGTGTACATAAATGAGAAATGAGTAGTTAGCAGGTTGTGTATGTTGGAGTGATATGTATTTGTTAGGAAAGGTAGGAATGCTGGTCAAAGAACATTTAGGTTGAAATCTGGAGAAGGATATAAAAGTTATGAAGAGAAAGAATGGAGAGACCAATTAATCTTAATGATCATTTAATGGAGTGTTGTTTATATAAGATAAAGATAGTCAGTAGCAGCTAATTGTGAGATTAATAAATCTGATCTTGATCTAGTGGAGGTTAGAATTAACTAATTTTGGATAAACTTGAAAAAGAGCTGTGAGATATGAGCAATTTTGAATGTTCTGAGAGAGCTTGTACACTGGAGAAGAGCAATTTTTTTTTCTTTTACAGAAATTCTTCATAAGACTAATTTTCAATTTTCTAAGATTAGGCAAGTTTAAAGAGACATGATGGGATGTCTAATGAGACCAAGGAAGTTTAAAGCAAGGATTAAAAAGGTGAAGATACACTTCTCTACAAAATCTTGAAAGGCCTTAGGAGAAAACATCTGGATAAAACTAACAGGTAAACTGTGAGAGATGTGAGAAATGTAAAACCAAAACAATATTCTCTGTATAATTATTTTTTTGGGTTGATAGAGCTGCATATATAAAATCAGACTTGAATTAAGAACAGCCTTTGGTTATTTGGCTTGAACTAATGCAGGAAGAACGCCATTAATTTTTTACATGATACAATCAATTGTCTGTTGTGCATAACAAGGAAGTGTGTTCTTTATAAACATATTTTTAATGTTAAATTATTAGTACCAATAGGCATTTCACTCAAATCCTTCAACAAACATGCAGGCAAAATCTTGACATCAAAATCTGGTTTTGATTTAACTTTATTTTTTAATGACTTTTAATGTTCTTGCTATGATCCTAATGTTTTCATTTAGATTTAAGTTATACTAAAACCAAGGTTACTTTCCTGACAAGGTTTGATGAGCCAGGCTCTTATGCACATCATCTTTCCACCCATATTTTCAGAATTAAAGTTAATTATTGTTTTTGAGAAAAAGTAAGAGAAAACATATTCATGATTTTTTTTGTCTGTATGTTACAATTTTGTATCCACTGTATGACTTAAAATCCATTTGTGAGTAAAGTATCCATGATTTTTTTCTGTCTTTGTTTTACAATTTTTGTATCCACTGTATGACTTAAAATCAATTTGTGAGTAAAGAATGAAGCTTTTTTATACTTGTATATAATCATTGTCAGGGTCAAGTTCACTGCACAATAATTTTTTATTATTTGTCATTTGTGATTTCCTTACACTTTGAAAGCTGTTTCATATTAAGGGATATATCATTACGACTAAAAGGTGTCATGTACCCCATTGGAGGCATATTGTCAAGGTCATGGCTAATTTTTTTTTTCATCACACTTTTCATTGTGCTCCATCTTTACAACTGATTTGGATTAATAGATTGAACTCGTATATGTACACATCATGACTATTTGATGTGTTGACTTCCATGTTGGAGGTTCCATCTTCAAGGTGAGCTCTTGGCTCAATACTTTCATTTTTTTCATTACAATTTCCTTTCTTCTCTTTCACCTTAAAAGTCATTTCAAATAAGGTATCACAGTATCACACTAGAAAATGTTTAGGATTTATATCTTTACGGTCAGTGTTATTTTTTTCCATCACTTTCAGCTGTTCAGTATATTAAATGGTTTGTTTTGTTTTTTTCTTCCACTCAGCAATTTTGTGACCAGGGTATAAAATTAGGTATACTAACATATATCTTCATAAATTTTTAACCACTTTGAAATTCCAGTTTTTATGGTCAAGGTCACACTTGAATTTTAACACCCTTTCCTTTCCATTCTTTAACTTTAGATTTGTTTAAGATTAAGCAAAAAAAATTATTTCCTGTTGGATATTTCACTTGTTTTAAAATTAGGGTAGGTTGCTTGGCTTTTCTTTTAACATTATTTATATTATAATGATTAGTATATATAATGTGCTAAGCACTTCTAGTGCTGTGGAAAACTGGCTCAGTTAGATGCACAAACAATGTTAGGGTTTTTTCTTTCATTATTTTTATTTTGATCCAGTGGGGAAAAAAGTGCTAGTGTTGGCAGTTAAAAATAGGAGATGGATGGCCAACTTAAGATGCACATATTTTTTTGGTCTCTATTGGTCTCATGTGATACCTCTTGGTCTACATACATGACATCATTGTCATGTGCATTGTTTTGAGCCTTTTCTGTAATGTTTGTACATATTTCTGTCTATATGTTAATTTGTACATCTATTTCACCTTTCTTGCTTCTGCAGAACATCTTGGTTGTACAATATCGGCCTTTAGGAAACTTTGGATGGCTTGCATTTAGGGATTGGAAGGTCTAAAGTGAAAAATGGTCATCCATTTGTTATATATATATCACAGACCTTAACATCTTTATGGATGGCCTGTACTTGGAAAAAGGAAGATGTCAGTTAAAACTGGAAAATGGTTTCAGTTTTTAAGAACAAGTCTTTTTACCATGTTCCATCAGCATAGTTTGCAGATGAATTGCACTTTGGGTAAGAAAGAAGCCTGTTTATTTTGCAATCCAATGATCAAGGTTACTGACTGAAAGAAGAACAAAGTTTTGTATAATAATACCTTGACCAAATTGTGTGGAAAGTTTGCAATTAAGGTTTAAAACAAAAAAGAGGCTCATTGATTTGGAAATCACAAGGTAAATGATTACAGACATGGTCACTTTAAAAAAATAGTTTTGCATAACTTTTTCTAGATTTATTCACCAAATGTTTAGGATGACTTACACTTAGACTAAGAAAGAAACATTTAGATTTTTTCTGCATGTTAGTTTCAAGAAGGTGGTCAGTGAGACCCATTAGTCAGGAATCTCCAGAGTTAACCATGCACTACTATTGCTGACATTCAGGAATACCAAATACAAGGCAGGCATATAATCTATCGTTCATAATACTCTAGGAGATTATGTGTACAGTAGTTTCAAGTTAATATTTCTGGGCTTAAATGTTTTTATATTATACAGACTTTACAAAAATATTCATTTGTTTGGAAAAGTCTGAGCTCTTTAGAGCAGTTAGATAAAAATGTGGATCCTTTCAAAGTTGTTTTTTTTTCTTCAAGTGGAGAGAATGGTGTGTTTGGGATGGATGTTTTTTGTTGTTTTTTTTTCTTTATTTTTAATCACAATCACAGTAGAAAGTGATTCAGTATCTTCATATTAGAACTTGCACTGGATAAAACTATATATGTACATACTGTCTAACAGTAGAGTTGTAGCTTTCATTTCATTAGTTAAGTGTTGCTTTAAAATAATAGCAATTTGTGTTTCCACATGTTTTGAATAATAAAACAACATTGGTTTTACAATGTCTTTGGTTCATTTATTTGGGTTTTTTGTTTTGTTTTTACATATGAATATTTTCTCTCTATCTTTCTAAATTGGTGTTTTAAAATGTGAGATGTTGATGGATTTTTTGGAAGTGGTAGTTTCAACAAAGCTAATATATGGTTGCTGGTTGGTGTAGGCATATTTTGTCGGGGATTAACCAATCAAAATGTGTGTTGAAATTGATTATTCATACAAAAGTGGGACATCTATTGTTAAAACTTGAACTGCATAACAAGAAATAGCAAAGCCAATAAGTTTTATATAATTGAAATAATTTATTTCCCTAGAATGCAAAATGAAGAATTAAAATTATCTTAACAGTATGGTGAATGAATTCATAAAATCATAAAAGTTTTATCAATATTAATAGTTTCAAGTAATCTGAATTAGGTACAAAGGTATTAAGAATCATGTTGCTACTGTACTGATGTGTCAACAGTACAGAAAAAAATGCTGATAGAATCCCAAAATCTCCTTGAATTCGTGGCAATTCCAATCAGCAGTTATCTTTATAGAGGTCTAAATTACCTTTAAATGAATGATAGTTTCAATCAATGAATAATTAAATAAATGAATCCATCGTTTTATAACTCTTCCAAAATCAATAGTACTGCTGTGAATGTCAAATTTCATGTAATAATTCACTTGTATAGCTTGATAACATGCAGCAGCAAGATTACATTCTGCAGTGAATCGTTCTTAGTATTTTTAAATACTCTATCATAAACAAATCAGCTGATTTACACTGGCTAATCTGGAAATAAGCCGGTTGCAATTTTAAACCACATCCATCATTATCAAGAAATAGTATCCTTGTTGGATTATGAGATGTTTATCATAACTATAGTACATATCACCTTGAAACCTAACCGCTCCAGTGGCCTAGTGGTTGGAGCATCCGCCTGGGATGTGGGAGGTCATGGGTTCAAACCCTGGCTGAGTCATACCAAAGACTTTAAAAAATGCTACAAACAGCTGACTCGCTTGGCACTCAGTGTTAAGAGGTAAGTGTTGGGAATGGTTGACCTGGTGTCAGGATAATATGACTGGGTGGGACATCATGCCACATGTTCGCGGTATGATGCCCCAGTACTGGACATCACTATAACCAGCACAGTGCAGACATCGTAGTGATAGGACTGAAACATTGTTAAAGCTACATTAAAAATCTAAATCATGCATGCACAAATATACACACACACAACCTTGAAACTTTATGAATGAAACTCTATGCACTTTGCATGATTGCATGACTCATCTTTAAAGTGCAGACTAACATTTTGAAATAATACCATTCAAAATGTCATTAACTAAATAACCCTTACAGAAACTATTGGTATGAAACTGATGCACAAACACTATGTAAAGCCATTTTCACTTTGTAAAAGTTACCTTTTCATGTTCAACTTCAATTTAATTAAAGCTCAGTTAAAGAGACAATCTTCAAAACAACTTTTTTCTGAAATTTTGTAGAACCATTCTGTATGTATTCAAAATCCATTTCTCTGGTAAAATATTAAGTTCCCAAAAATTTACTTTTAAAAATACTGAGTTATGAGAAGTTTGAAGGTCTAAAATTACGCTGCATTATCACCCATTACTAAGTTGTTGTGTGAAATCATTCCAACACAAAATGGTCACACACTGATATAGAAGTGCCTTGATTGCATTGTCATTTCAAAGTAAAAATGATAGATTTTACGTAATATGGATACAGTTAGGGTCAAGAACAGAAACTGGTCATAAAATCACCTGTTATCTGAGATACATCTTGCAATTCATTTCATTTATCACGTTTGTTATTGCTACTCTTTCTAAACCACTTGGATGTTTGCCGTGAAGTTTTACACAAGCATTCAGCCCATAGTCTAGTTGGGTCCAGAATGAAAATGGTGCCGTATGAACATTCATTAGGGCCCCTACAGCATTGATATTTAAAATCTTATTTCTACTCCTCCTGAATGGATGATGTCAACATGGGTTTTGTTATAATTCTTACAATGTCAGCTTGGGTCTAAATGAAAATTTTAGCCAATCTGATGTCCCTCTCAGGAGTCATTTTAAAAATCATGTTAATGTTGTTCCTGATGAATAAAAAGTCGTATCTATAGGGGATTTTCCTGGATGAAAATGGTTCAGCTTGGTCATTCATTATGACCACCACAGTAGCCATTCTAGAAACTATGATAATGCTACTCTCGAGTTAATGATATCCGAATATGGTGTGAGGATAATGTGACTGGGTGGAATATGATATTACTTGTCTGAGGAATAAACTTATACACTGCAGATATCATATCGATGACTGAAAAATTGTTAAAGCTACGTTAAAAATCCAAATTACACGCAAATCGAGTTTCATGATCAATCTTTGTATCAAGCTATTCCTCCAATTGGGGATCATATTGGTTCTTTTATTCTATCCTATCAAAATTTGATAACTCTGACAGAGTTTTATATACTGCCCTTTGGTGAGTTTTGTAATCTTACACTACTGGATTTTAATATGTCAGAAAACAGATTCTAATTTATAAGTATTGGAAATTTCTACTAACAGCGATATTAAACAAACTCTGACAAACTAATACGAGATAAAAAGAACTCATTTCTATCATGGTTGTTGGAGAGATATGCAATGGTGCATATTTAACATATCGGCAGTGTAGAAAACAAAGATGAATTCAGTGATGATCAGGTTTTCTAATTTTATTTTGGGAAGTACACATACTATGTTTAGAAAGAAAATAGCTACACACTGTCATCAAAACAAGAGGAAAGTCAATAGTAGGTTTGATGAAAGTTAATATTTCCAAATCCCAGAAGCCTTTGGAGGGACATTAATAAATACTATCGAAGCAAAAGTAATTCATCTAGTAAATTGTGTGCAATAACCTTTTAGAGAATTTTTAAAACACATATGGTACCCATGAAATTGATAATTCATAAGATGATGAGCCAGTTGCAAAATAATCAATATATATATATAAACGGTTCACTGCTACGAATGTAAAATTACCCAAGTGTTAAAGGGATTTTACTTCTTTTTAATTTACACAAAATTATTGGTCTACCTGTAATAGTACAATTATTCTGGTACTCCACACATGAAAAATATATACAAAATTAGGACATTTTCTAACGTAAACTGGGGAGATGCCCTCTGGAAATTAGGAAAATGCACCTTTTAAAATTTCTGACTTGCATATTGGTAAGTACAGTTAGATTTTCCAACTCGTGCTATATTTTAAAAAGAGAAGATGATAACCTAAACCTTGGTCTGGGG
Source organism: Potamilus streckersoni (assembly GCA_016746295.1). NCBI lineage: Eukaryota > Metazoa > Mollusca > Bivalvia > Unionida > Unionidae > Potamilus > Potamilus streckersoni. Next base: position 518,113 of record JAEAOA010001259.1, read on the forward strand.
GTGGAGGTATTTAAAGTAACATCCCTGTTTAGATGAATTATGATTTTCATACATATGTTAAAATCAATTCTATATCGTTAATGAAATGTGACATAGTTTAGATCAGTTTAAGCAAAAATAGATATCTACTGTGAGGTTATCCTACAAGCTAGGATATTTGTCATTTGAAGTGTAGCTGGATCTAATAAATTAAGCTAGTTTTAAATTTGCACAAAGTAGATCTAGAAAAGTATTGTATACTTTGAATATAGAAATGGTTATAATTGGGAAGTGCCAAGAATGGCTGTGTAAAAAATGTATTACAAGACTTATCTGTGCTGCTTCTGCAAATTGTATTTTCTTCACCGAAGTCATTTTATATTTAAAAATCAATTAAAGTGTGTTTATCCTTAGCAATAAGATGCATTTGCATTCTCATGCATGTAGCTATAAATTGCTTTTGCATTTGTAAGTGAATGCTAAAATAAATGTTCTGTTCTAATGTGTTCTTTGTCTTAATGCATCTATGTCAAGTTACACAACACATTTACATGTTAAGTTGCATGGCACATCTGCATGCCATGTTATGTGTCACAGCCACATGTCATCACACAATACATCTACATTTCAAGTTAAATGACCCATCCACATATCAATTACAAAACTTCAATCATTGGCAATGAAGTACACATGACTGACAATACTTTTTTAAAAAAAAATGGAAATTAAGTGATATATGGTATGACTTGTGTACATGTCAATTTATATGCCCCATCTTTTATGTGAAGCTGCATAACGCACAGCAATTTGTCTAATTGCATAAACTATAAGTTAAGGTATGTCACCGCTACACAAGCCACGACAAATTTTCATCAGTTTCATGATTGAGGACATGATTAAGTCATGACTTAACACCAGTCACAGGATTTAAATGAGGTCCCCATTGACCTGGTTTTCTCCATAAACAATGCGTGAATCTTCTTCATATAAGTTACTAAATGCAGTGTAATCGCTTCTGAGAAACTAAACAGGGTTGAACACAAATGTTAACCACACATATATGTATCATCAATGTAAAGGTCCGACTTGCTTAGCAAACCTGCAAAAATGAGTAATAGTGGAGTAATGACTGGCTAGCTATATGCAAATATATCGGTCATACAACATATTACGTTGATTATTTTTGGAACAAAACAATGGTTGAATACCATGCATTTATAAGAATGGTTATTAAATTGATATTAAGAAAAAAGGAAGTATGTTGTTGGTTATGAACACAGGAAGTTCACATGACACTAATACCAGTTTGAGCTAAGCCCTACTTGGTTAACTTTTTTTTTTTTATTAACATAAGCAATAAACATTTTGCCACTTTTAGCAGAAAATTGATCTCGACAGAACTTTGACAAACTGTCAGTACAAGGAAAATTGAACACAATGTCTTGAGGATTCTGCTACTATTCCCTACTGAGTATAATACAAAATGAAAAGGTCTTGGTTGAACATTATGTAAAGCTAATATTTCTTAATATCATTTAAATTTGAATCATAGCAATGTGTACACCTTATTTTGTGTGTGTGTGTCCTTTCTTTTGTTAATAACTTTACCTTGACTCAAGATGATCTTTGTTTCAACCCTTGGCTGAGGTTTGCTGTTTGTTTCATTATAAAATATATATTAAATGGCGATTTGTTTTTCAACAATGAAGAAACTTCATTCTCGCATGCATAACATAGTTCTCGATTATAAAGGATACATTGACTGAAAGAACACGGGAGTCTGCAGTTTTATCAACAGAGCATGATGAAAATTGTGACATGAAATCACCTTAACAGTATTGTGTTAATTTATAATACCGTTAAGGTGATTTCGTGTTGCCAGAAAAATCATGCTTTATTGATAAAACGGCACACTCCTGTGGAAAATAGTACACGTTTTGCTCTACTTTATATAGATTGGACCTCAATAAAAATACTAGTCTCAGATTAGATACCTTATATCAAGAAGTTACTCATCCAATACTTATTTAAAATCCAACTCTGCAACCCAGTCAGTGACCCAGAACGACAACGCTGTCGGCGACTACTGGACGACCCAGTCGACGGTGCAGTCGACGACGGGAAAACAGGAATAAGACTTAATCCTACTGTGGTAGAAATCTGTCACACTCCTGAATGCCAGCTTTCAGATAGATACAGCGCGGCATCTCTCCAAGCACGAAGACTACCATAAGAACCTGGAATAAAGAGACTTTGGTTAGAGTCGCCCAGAGAGTTTCCGTTACTGCATTTAAAAAACATCGCAGTACAAATTTGTAGTACCCAAATCTATTATTTAGTGCCCGTCTCATCCACTCAATCGATCATCTCTACTATTTGTATACAAATATTTTGTTTGCCACACTATGATGCGAGAAAGATATTGATAGAAGCCAGTCATGTTTTCACCCCTAATCATACAAAATGATGGGCATATTTGGGGACCCAAAAAAATGATTCGGAATAATGTTCTTACATTGAATAATAATATCATGCAGGTACACAAAAGGAATAGAAAAGCAGTGAAAATCATCAATTTTCGTATCATCATTATTATTATTATTATTATTATTATTATTATTATTATTATTATTATTATTATTATTATTATTATTATTATGTGAGATTATAGACCCGAATGTGTCGAGAGTCTGTCAATATTTGATATTTATCTTTGTTGACTTTTAAAACTCTGCTGCACTACTGCAGAACAAATTTATGAGAATACATCATTGGTCTTAAGCACTTTTAAATGTATGTGAATTTTAATGATTCTTTGATAAATATCTCACCAGTTGATTAAAAAAAATTATTGAAACTACTCCATTAAAGAATTTTAAATAAATTGAGATTTTAATTGCAATATATTTATCTTGCTAATAACATCCAGATGATTGTCTTTATCTGGAATTAGACTGCCTTTCTTGTTATTAGAAGATAATGTAACAATAAAAGAAATATTCTCAGAACCACTGAGCAATATGAGCCAAATCTGACAGCAAATCTACTGTAATAATTGGATCTCCTAAATTTATACAAACTGAGATCATGGGAATTAAACTCTGTGAATCTCTAGTAATTATTTCCGTTTAGCAAAGTCATTATCAGTGTATTAATGTGATCAGATGTGGCCGTCGTGACTGTAAATACAGAAATCATCAATAACTTATTATCTAAAGAAAAAGATGAAGTAAGAAGTGTATAATCTATTTCGGTTGAATTTAAAAAAATAAATAAAAATAAAGTCTGATTTACATCATTCCATTTCACATAAGGTATGGCTGCCATTATTAAAAAGGCATATTGAGATTTTCAAACATTTTCTAAAGTCGTAGTTAAAAAAAAGGTGGAATAGAAAACTCAAAATGCTGGGCTCCATTACTTTTAATGATCTGCATACATTTTCAGTCTGCTCCCAAAGCCGTTCACGCATTGAAACAGAGCTCAGTCTTAAATTCCAAAGATGGAACTTTATATGTACAATCAATGTCATTCACTTTCTCATGCAAAGTAATGAATGCACTTGAAGGCAAGAACATCTTTAAAGTTCTTCAGTTGTACCTTTAATCTAAAGGTAATTCTAGAATAGAAGAATATTCTTGCAAGGAAGAAAGAAAAAGAATGGAAATTCTTGAATAGACTTGGGGGTTTGGAATTCAGATTCATTCCCAGATCTTAGTAGATTATATCTGAACGAATATCATTGCAGGTTCGAGAATAAATCTAAAACGTGTGTATCCATTCCTCTCTTTCCACCAAAAGTAATGCACTAATATTCTTTTGAAGAAATGTTCATAGAATAAGTATATAAGACTCTCCTGTCTGATTTATTATTGATTTATTATTGATCCAAACTATTCTGAAGTCCCTAAATCTGAACCTCTTCGTTGAATTCCACTCGCTGCTAACAATGATGTACATTATTCAACCGCTTTCAAAATCAGAATTAAAACTGATTGTTTCTTTTTTTGTTTCGTATTATGATAATTTGTCTTAAATTGTTTCGTTTGTAGTTAGGGCGCGAGACAAATATATTAGCTGACGGTTTCCTCAGTGTTTCGAGGCATACCAAATAAAGAAATAGTCACTCGCACAGTCAGTGTGATGTAAATAGTATCTGACCAGTTTGATAGCCAAATGAACTCCAGAGAATGCGACTGAGTTGGTATCTATCCGATATCATGTATACGTCAACATTTATTACATTGTAATAATTTTATCCTGAAACTACTCAAACACCTTTTTATAGCCAAGTTGGGTATATTCTGTATAGATATCTTCAGTCCAAGAAATGTGTTTTGGTGGCCACCTGACAAGGCTCTTGTCTCTGCAGCAGTCGAAAGAAGTAGCAAAAGTAAGTCCTGAGAGCAAATTTAAGTAAGCAAAGGTAAATCATAAAAGCAAAAGTGTAAGTCCTGACTTTCAAGAAGCTTGTCAGCTAAAGCTGAGGACAAGGACCCAAATTTATATGCTTGTTTCAAAACTAGGAAGGAAACCTATTTATATAATTATCAGATCACGGATGATAGGATTTTGAATGTCCATTGTCAATGGTAATTGGACCAAACTCTGTAGACTCTTTCATCAAATAGTGTCAATACTAATTCTAATACTTATAAACAGACGCATAAAGAACACTGATAACTGTTGGGTGAACTGAATTCCTATATTACGAATGTATTAATAATCCGAAAGAAACAAAAAGCATGATAAAAACTTTGAAAAGACCTTTATATAACGGAATAGTAATCGTCGGTAATCATATCATTTTAGGGAAAAATTTACCATTGTTTAAAAAAATAACTGAATGTGGAAAATGATTTATTGCTGTTGCCTAGAAATCAGAATTTACCATTCCAAATATTGACAAATTTGTAAATGCAATAATAAAAAAATGTAATAAATTTTCCATAATTCACAACACCACACCCCCACCTACCCCCCCTCTCTCTCTCTCTCTCTCTCTCTCTCTCTCTCTCTCTCTCTCTCTCTCTCTCTCTCTCTCTCTCTCTCTCTCTCTCTCTCTCTCTCTCTCTCTCTCTCTCTCAACTTTTGTACATTCCATGAAGACATTGTGCTGTACGAAAACAATGTTATATTTATGTACCCAAACGATCTCACAAATGTCCGAATGTTTAGTCTTGTTATGATTGGAAATGATGACCTATGTTGTGATTTGTATCTTGTAGCTTGAATGGACTGATAAATAAGCTCTTTTTCGGCACCGGTCCGTGTTTGCACACATACCCTTCACTCAAAAAGACCTGTATTGGCTTCCCTCTGGTACATAGTCATACTTTCGATGTTAAACTTGTAGTATATTTAAGGTCAACTACCACCACCTTTTGTAGCCAATGTACAATGCACTACGCTATTGGATAGTTGGCATTACATACCAAATGAGGCAACACATGAAATCCAATTAATGTCGCTAGGACAAAACACCAATATAGCGGTTCTATCCGCCAAGGTGTCTAACTATCGGAATCAATGCTAGCGAAGATGGCCTATGTGTTGCCCGAGATTTATTTTTATTAATAGAAGTTCTGTTCTGTTCTGCTCGATATAATGAAAAACTTACTTTCTGAAGTTTGAAATTACTTAACGAATCACATTCAATGTCTTTCTAACCGTATTATATATACAAATAAATATGTCATAAGTTATATATATATATATATATATATATATATATATATATATATATATATATAAAAATGTCATTAATATTATATATATATATATATATATATATATATATATATATATATATATATATATACCAAAATATTTGTTATCAGTATTATACATAGCAATAAATATCATTAGTATTATATATACCGATAAATATGTAATCAGTATTATATATACCAATAAATGTCATTACTAGTATATATATATATATATATATATATATATATATATATATATATATATATAGAATATTAATGACATTTATATATATATATATATATATATATATATATATATATATATATATGTATATATATATATATATATATATATATATATATATATATGATTGTCACCAGTATTACGTCTACTAATAAATATGTCGAAAGTATTATATATACCAATAAATATGACATCAGTTTTACATATACCAATAAATATGGCATCACTATTACATATACCGATACATATATCCCACATAACAATTTTAATCACATTCATTTTTCCTTGTTAACAACAGCTTAAGGAAGTTAAAGAACCAATCGTTTTGTATTCCTCCTTGTTTCTGTTTATTCTATCAAAGACAGACCCAGTGACATAACGATTGTCAAGCCAATGAGACTATCTGACTAATGGCAGTTGGATCTCTATTTTTAGTTGGGGTTTTTTTTTGGAGGGGTGTTTGGTTTGGGAGATGTTTTGTTTTTTGTTGGCTTTTTTTGTTGTTTTTTTTTTCTTCTATCCAGCCGAATCATGAAATCGAACATTTTCATTTAGTCACTACATTCCAACAACACGAGACATTTTGAATCCCAAAAACATGAAATTTAACCTTATAGACTAGTTCCACGTACACAGAGACTAATTCTCGATACACAGTATGGAAAGTGCTTCTTCTGCTTTCAAGCACATAAACACATGCAAGAGGAGCTGGTAATATTATTATGTATTAGAGAAATCATATAATTAAGTCTATTTTCATCTTATCGGAACAAACCCGTCAGCCTGAATAAAAAGTTTTAAAATAATGATTCATGTCCTCATCCTGCAGAAGTATTAGGCAAATGTTTTGAAAGAGTTGACTACATGATAGTGGATTTGTATGCATCAAACCATACCCCCTCCTAACCACATAGGCCCATTAAAATAAATAAAATTAAGCACACGTTGACAGAAAACTATTTGTCATAAAGTGTACTTTCGCACAATCTATAATAAAATCTTCAACACCAGCGTACATAAATAGATCATATGTGTGCCGTTGTTATTATTTCATCAATTTATTAATTGATGAGCTTAATTTGTAACTGTCCTGATTATTTTTTCTTATCTCCTGTCATCGCACTGGTTGTCGTGAACTATTTGCTAAGTGCAATTGTCTTTTAGGAGAGAAGTTTGTCCTCATCGTAACTGCAGGTTTTCGGTTTAATTCTTTTGTTTATTCTTTGTTTGATCGTCAAGCCTTTATGACCATGTTTGTAATGCTCTATCGATTTCTTATAAAGTTCATACGGCTTGTCTCCATGCAAACGTCGCGAAGAGGAAAGCTTTCACTAGGGGGATAAAAAGAAGTAGATGAATATTAAGTCATTCCGAGTTTTGACGGAAAAGAACGAATGATTATAACAAAATGAATACAGAAAAACAAATATAGCATAATAATAATAATAATAATAATAATAATAATAATAATAATAATAATAATAATAATAATAATAATAATAATAATTGGATGCAACTTAGGATGTGTAGTTTATGAAATGTGTCCAAAAGCTGAAACAACTCACTAGCATTATAAATCTCTGACCACGAACTCAACGATTGAAAGAATACGTAACTAGAGAGACGGCGACAAAGAAAAAGAGACAGAGAAAATAATGAAACAGAAAAACAAAACAGCGAGGCACTCTTTCGCGTGCGAGCGTGTGTGTGTTTTTACGATTATGTAATTAAACTGCTTGTGTGTTACTTTTAAATGCTTATCTTTTTTATTTTTGCTTTATTGGTATTTTTGTAATGATAACTTTCTTAACTGGATTTGACATTTTTCTTTTTTTTTCTTCAGAAAATAATGTTCATTTCTAGTAAATAATAAAGTTGCTACATTTTTATTTTAGCCGAGCTTGGTTCGCAAATTCATAAACACTAAGTGAAAATGATTGGTTATTATCAAGGTCGTGTTCGGCCTACGTGTGAGACATGAAGTAAACAGTTTTTTATTTATCATTTCCAGTGTGAGAATCTGATTTGTTAGGCAGGGCTATTCTGGACGACGTGCTAAATAGCCTTCTGTTATTGTGTTATTCAAATTAGTGATCACGTAACCTATCACGCGAGCCACTATGTGATCTAAAATCGCAGCTAATGACAACCATTTCTATAGTGGATTTTTCAGTCGTTTTCTTACACCGTTTGAGCGCAAGGTGTTTTTTTAATTTGTTGATGCCAGTTTATTTTGAAGTTCGTCTATTTTTGGAATTTAATAATTCATATTCTCTGGAAAACAAAACAAGTGGTTTTTTTTATAAAACTTTTGGGACAAAGTCGTTTAGTGGAAATTTATTTTAGAATTATAAACAGAACATTATAAATTGTGTTTCAACGATAAACTGTTACCATCAGTGCAACGACCTCATCTGACATCATCGCCTTCCATATTGGAACTTCATCGAGATTCAAACTTGGATTAAAATTAGAACTTTTAGTGATAGGACTTATATTTTTAGATTCTAGGATTAATTTTTGGATTTTATTCACCAACCGTAAGTCAAATTTCATATTTTTACCTTGTTTTCTAAGGAAATAAATTATTTTGTTAAAATTTACTAAGCTTGTTAACTTCATTCTTTTCTTTTGTTATTTTTGTACTAGCATAAATGTAACAGTGTGTGTGTGTGTGTGTGTGTGTGTGTGTGTGTGTGTGTGGTACGTGTGTCTACACTTACCTACCTCACACACCTATTTTACTACCTATGCATATACATTCTGAACAACAGTAAAACAAAACTTATATGTACATGAACAGTCGTGTCAGTATGGAAAGACGGAGGGAGGGAAGGACAAACGGTTTCCATAACACGAGGATTATATTATTCCAAACCACAGAATAGTTGCCGAATATGTTATAAACTATGGTGGTGTTTCAACATTATGAATAACTGATATTTGTGCATATTATTTTTACTGCACTCACTCAAATCTTACCATTCTTCATTATGAATAACTGATATTTGTACGTATTATTTAAACTGCACTCATTCAAATGTTACCATGGTTACCATGTTTCATTAACGATGCCTTTTGATCAAGTTTAAACTTTTCTTCTCAGTTTTCGCTAAACTTACTTCCTGTTTAATTAAATTATATTACTTACCTGACCATTATGTCTATATCACACTGACAAATGACTTCTTAAATGTTTATTTAACAAAATGACCCAACCATGTCGTGGATAGAAAATATGTTTATTAATAGTTTTACAATATTCTGTTGTCAAGTTTCGCTTATATGACACTTATGATACCATTATAGCATCTAGGTATGCTTACTTTCAGTGATAAGATTTTCTTAGCTGTGGGGCAAATATCTATCAAATATGGTAAACACTTTACAATTCTTTTTAGTAAAGATTATATCGTCATTTAAACCTGTTTTTTTGGTACTACAGTAGATTTGCTTCAAGTGTGCCACAAAGCAGACTTTCTCCATTGTCATTTTGCATTGTAAGCTTTACCCTGAAAGTCCCCTGAAAGCGACAAAATACAGTATATTAAATCTAGGGTTAAATATAAAGGTGCTTACAATTGAAAATATACAGCTCAAATGGATATAATCTACAGATATGAAAGGTCTTAAACTATGTAACAGAAAAAGAGAAATCGGCATGTTTGGTAAAATCGACAATTATTTCCCTAGAAACAAAAATGAAAATTCGAACGATACAATATCGTGAGCAAACTCCAAACAATCCTTAATGTTCTAACACATGTCCAAAAATAGAAATTTTTTTTAAATGAATTCGAATAGTCTTTAATGTACAAATGGTCATGATACATTAATGTAGCATTCATAATACCCTTGAATGAATTCACAAAAATCCAATGTAATGCATTAAGACAAAAACACTTTAGTAACTCTGATAAATGAATTCCAGAGACGGATCTTAAGATAGGAACGAACTATTTGTTGATCAAGTCCATATATATTCACTTATATTCATATATTCACTTTACCTACAACGCAATAGAATGTTCTGGAAAACTTCTCATTTGAATAGAAAATGTCACTAACTCGTAATGTATGCATTTAACTCAACGCTTAGTAAACATCTTCTTTACTTAAAAAATTCATGAACAAAAGCCAGATATACAAAAACTTCCTCTACATCCCTCAGTCATGGACAAAAGTGAATCACACAATATAAATTGAATATACATAGCAAGGCAACCGTATCGTTTAATTATTAAGTTTTAAAATAAAATAATTAATTGAAAGAAGAAGGTAATAACACTGATGTAAAGATTTTTTTTATATCACTGATACTGCTTCATAACACCCAATAAATGAGATTGTCCTTCTTGCGTTATTGAATAGATGGAGATCTTTAGGCTTAGAGCGTTTAAATTCATCTTTAGCAACAAAAGAGAAAATACATTATATTTAGTGATGTGGCAATTAGAATAGAGTACTTTGCCAAATACACACCACGATAACCGACCCTGGTTGATCAAATGGGATTTCAACCCGTATCTTTTCTGTCGCGAGACCGGCACTCTAAATATTAAGTCACTGCGGTTTCTGCACCCATTGACTGAAGAGCGATTTGGGTCTGTTGTACATCACACAGCACACAAAACGAGGGTGAGGTGGAGGTAGCGGAAAACTTAGATGACAGTGGTAATCATAAACTATGCCAAAACTTGCAAACCCTGCAAATGCAATCCTTGCTACAAGATTTAGAATCAACCATTATCTTGGGTACAAGAAGGTTTACTTATCCAGAAATCCTTACATTTCCAGTCAGCATAAATCATATATTATTTTACTAAAAAAGGGATTTAAGAGGGAAAAAACACCGCTAGAAGGAGAACCCTTGTGCTTCTCCTAGCCCTAAAATTATTTAGAGCCTAATTTTAATTTGCCATTAAACTTTATGTATCTCAAATTATGAAGTTTGTGGTACGTTTTTGTTGCTGACAGTTTAAACATTTTCTTCTTTGAATATCACATCCTCCTGCCTTCAATATGAAATATCTCAAACAACGATATATTTTCTTGCAACCAGTGGAATATATACGTGTCTTTGTTTGTGTATCTGTGTAATAACTCAATCTTAACTAACCTTGAAATTCTTGAAATGAATGATATTTCTGTAGACCACATTGTAGTGGTAAAGAAACCCTACAAAAAATAAAAATATGATCTAAAATATTATACTTCATGAAACAGTTTAAAATATAATTACTTCAGTAAAAACGGCAATGGTAACGAGTCATTCTCAATTTTATAAACGTTCATAAGCTATGCATCGTATCTTCTAGTCGTAAAACTGGTACTTAATCATGCATTGGTTTATCTTTTGATCTTCTCTAGAAAAAAATCCTCCTTTATCATATACTGATATATATATATATATATATATATATATATATATATATATATATATATATATATATATATATAGGTCGTGTTTCCTATCATGGAATCCGTTCTTGTAGTGTTGTTACTACTACCACCACTACTACTACTACTACTACTACTACTATGACTACTACTACTGCTACTACTGCTACTACTACTACTACTACTACTACTACTACTACTAATAATAATAATAATAATAATAATAATAATAATAATAATAATAATAATAATAATAATAATACTGTGGTAACACTAACTATAATTAATTGACCGGTAAACAAAGAAACCAATGGGTTTTTCATTTAATCTATTACGGAGGAAGATATATCAAAGACATTTATCAAATTATAAGAGGAATCAATTTGATTAAATTACAGATCTATTTATAATGGTTAGATTTGAAGTCTCCTATAAAGGTTCATGTTCTACGGACCTCTGGAATTTTTCTGTCCACATATTTCTAGTATTCTATTAGAAAAGGCGCTCATTTCGTGTTAGGGAGAGTTATTGTTAGAAATGTGCAAGCTGTATATTGATTGGCTAATCGAAAGGTCCACAAAACTTGATCTGGTATATATGTCCATCAGATTTCTGTTACATTGGAGATATCGATTTTAATGAGATTGAACAATGGTCGTAATCGTTATTCTGTTTTCTTATAAAGATGACAAACTTGTGGTTAGTTTCGTCTCGGTTTTTAAGCAGCTGAATGAATACCAAAATGACAAACTGATGAATACAATTAACGCATAGTCTAACGATCTACTCATGTAATTGGCTTTCCAAAACCATTAATTTAAAATTTTGAAGTATGACCTATAATACTAACCGAACTTAAGAAGCAGACAAATAATACCTATTAATATATATTCAATAAAATTTTCTTTCAATATCATATCAAAACAGCGGGCATCAACACTTAAAATCTACCACATCAATTCATTACATTATATTTATCATCTCCAAAACATGAAAATTAAATTTCGTCTTACTTTAACATTTTTTAAATTTTATAATTTGTACTTCATTACCGTACTTTCTGTGTATAACGCACATCCAACACTGAAAATTATACATTAGATCTGTCGTTACAATATGCCCAGTCATTTCAGGGCCTACGTTATATGTTCTGCAGATTAATTCAGTCACAGAGCATAGACACTGAACGATCAATTTTATACGAAGGTACTTCAGGATCTAATTTTTCATTCTACTTTTGAATCTATGTAAGCTGCATAGACTGATTCACCAGCATAATATTCGATAGCAGATCAGGGTCCAGTGATTCCTTTTGCTTCAAATATCCATACAAACAGCGATGTCATGATTGACCATTATATTATCATGGTATTTACAGTTTGTAATTGGGTGCTTCTTATACCGAGTTAAATAAGATCGATTAAAATTGTACAACAGAACGTTGAACACTTCTGCCTACACCAATAAAAACTAAAATTATTATGAACGATTGAAGACGTTGTCTTGAACATGTGGAGGATGAATTGCGTTATGTTAAACAAACACACACAAATATACGAACAAACTGGTATTATTGCAAAGATCTTGTAAATTTTAATGTCTTACTTTCTTTCTCAACTGGGCAATTTTGTGAAGGAATTATCTTGCGTAAGTCTTTTTGACACGTTATTTTTGTCGTCTTGCTGACATGGATAAACCTGTACTTGATGTCCACGGTATATTCTCCACTATCAAACTGAGCAGCTGTTACAAAATAGAATCAATCACTAAATAAAAATCTTTTGTTTTTACAATGTTGTTAATTATATAGACAAAAATCTGCATGTATGCATGCATGCATCCGTCCGTCCGTACGTCCGTACGTCCGTACATACATACATACATACATACATACATACATACATACATACATACATACATACATACATACATACATACATACATACATACATACATACACACACACACACACACACACACACACACACACACACACACACACACACACACACACACACATACATACATACATACATACATACATACATACATACATACATACATACATACATACATACATACATACATACATACATACATACATACATTGAAAAATTAAAATAGTTAGAATTTAATGATATTTTATTATTGGTAGCAGAAAGATTTTGTTACTGCAAATATCATGCAGAATTGGTTGCATGGGACCTACATCAACGAGCAACATAATTTTTCTATTAGAACAACAATAATATTTATTTGACACGCTATTTTTGTCGTCTTGCTGACATGGATAAACCTGTACTTGTATTTATTTAAGAATCAACGGCAAGGCCTACGTCATTTTTCACTTTCATTATACTGAATACTGAACTGATATCGATTATAATTCATAAGCTAAAAGGTATATAGTTAAGTTATAAAAGTATATTGTTCCTTCAAATGTTTTTTGAGACAAGTGCTGTTATTCTATGTGGACTAACTGTATTTTTTACACGCCCACCCACCTCACATTAAAAGTTAATTTAATTACTTGCTTGTTTTCCTATAATAGTTTTATTGTATTTGACAGGGCGTCACATCCCTGTTGAATAATTCACTTGCATTTTAAAAAAAATTTTCCTAAATGTCATCAATTTGTTGGGTTTTTTTTCTGTACGTTTTAATTTTGTTGGTGTTTGTTAATTTTTTTTATAGCAATTATCGTATTTTAGTGGCTCTTTTACTAATCAGATATATAAAATGAGATTCATTATCTAGTTGTTCGCTCAATGCTGTACTATTTTTGCAAGTTATAATCCTCCAAAAGAAAGTGGCTCATTTAAAGTGAAAATACGGAAGTTATTTGTGTTTAGATGATTATTATTTCTATTTCATTGATTTCTCTTTCAGTAAATTCAGACGTATTTCATAAAGAACTTTCATGATATTTCCGTCTATTGTTTTATGCTATTTACCTAACATGAAAAAACGTATGGTACTCAATCCGTGAAAGTCCATCTTTTCCATCTTTGTCTTTTAAACTTATATTTTGATCTTTTACTGAACCTCCTTTTTAGTTTTGCTTGCAATGTACACTAACAATGTAACAAATAAAATCACTGTGGAAAATATGTTTAGCAAATCGAGATTCAGTCAAACTTAATTAATATGCATTGGAGTACTTGTTTGTATGATTGGGTTGATATTGAAAAATGCATACTTTATGCGGTCTCAAAAATGAGCAAATATTATCAGATACATATAAAATGATTAGATTAATAACTTTAACTTCTGAATTTGAATTGCATGCAATCAAATCTAATCCTTTCTTCATTATCGCCATTTGTGTTTCAAGGATGCAGAACCATCATGAATTAAAACAGTCCTTGTTTCAATTTTGTCTGATGTAATAAAATAAACTAACATGATATTGATTGTTAACAATCTCTATTATCAACTGGATTTTAAAATAAATTTCTTTTTCAGGATGTCATTTAATCGTATATTGGTCAAATTATTTAACTCTGTTTATTTTATTATGTTCCTTCAATATATTTCCTCCCTCCAATAATGTTAGATGCAAGGTTCAGCTCGATTCTATCTTCTCTGGCATTGTCTTCTAGTGTTTTGGACACTGTTCCTGACTGTATTCTTTACTTCCTTTTATGTTATACTCGTTATCTATCAAATTGATTTCTTACTGTTATACTCGTTATCTATCAAATTCATTTCTTACTGGCTAATTTCGTTGTCAAGTTATACCATGTCTAGTTAATAGTAGAAGTTACAGTTTAATCGTGTTCCACAACTTTTAAAATAATAATAATAATAATAATAATATAATAATAATAATAATAATAATAATAATAATAATAATAATAATAATAATAATAATAATAATAATAATAATAATAATAATAATAATAATGAAATCAATAACTTACGATTTTTGTATTTTATAAAAAATGTCAATGAACCATGCGGATCAATGTCTTTGGGCTCCCAGGAAAGACTGTAGTTCGAATTGGGATCTGAAAGTAGAAAAATCCTTATAGTTTACATATTTCTTCTCGCGAATTTCGAACGAGTACTACAAGAAAATCTGTCAGAAAAAAAAGAGATAGACTATACCAGCCTAGAAAAGTAAAAGACATTACTTAATTAATCAGTTAAAAAGAAAATATCACTCTTGTTCAAATATAAAAATCCCTTCCGTTTCATGTGTTCACTTCATGTGTCCCTTGCTTCCAATCTCAGATTTCATAACTAGCTCAAAGGTACGCAGTTAAACATGTAGACAGCTCTGTGGCATAATTGGTTACTACTCTCTCTCTCTCTCTCTCTCTCTCTCTCTCTCTCTCTCTCTCTCTCTCTCTCTCTCTCTCTCTCTCTCTGTGTATATATATATATATATATATATATATATATATATATATATATATATATATATATATATATATATATATATATATATATATATATATATATATATATATATATTGGAATAGCATGGGATCAGATTGAATAGTTCAATCTCAATCTGGACAAAACACACACACACACACACGCATATATATTTGAATGTTTAAAAAAAACAGTACTCTATTACATGTATAGTCAAATTAAAAGATACAAAGACTAGCGGTTTTCTTACAGCAATTTTTCATATAACCCCTCTCTTGCTTCTGCGATCCCAAACTAACTGAAGTAGACTCCATCGAAGGTTCGCCCAAAAAATCAAAGAAAGAATCTGTCGATGATGATGTCGATATTGTCTGGCTGATCAGGTAAAGTATGACGAGATTCATGTCGTGCGATTATAAGTCTACAAAAGCAGGAATGATCATTAACATTCTCATCATCTAAAAATGGCTTCTTATTTGTATATGCAAAACCAATAAGTACTTACAATATTCTTAAAGACTCCATTTTATACCGCTCCTTTCAACACAACGTAAATTGAGAGACTTAAAGAGAGACAGACGGACAAAGAGATAATGAAAGACAGACTGACACAGTGTGCTAGATAAAATAAGAAAATTACCTGCTGTCGTATGAAAGGTATATACTTCAATACTATACTTTCTCTTTATAAAGTTAATACCGTACAGTCACGTATGTCATAAGCATTTATTTCCTTCTCGAAACAAGAAACAGCTTTAAGGAACTTAAAGTGTCAGGCATTTCTGTTGTATTGCCTCATTAACGAAACTGTTCAGATAAGGTGGGAAGTAAGTCAACATCACGATACAAGCTGAAAGAAAAATAAAATCAATTATCAACAGAGGTAGCACAGTGACGTCATCCCAGTTGATTTTAAAACTCTAACGAATAAAATGTAATCTTTATAATTATCTGAAAAGTTCTGAATATGTTTTTATAACTATTTTGTTTATTTGCAGCTGCCATTAAATTGTAATGTCGATCGAAAGATAAAATAACAGTTGATGAAATGATTAGGTCAATAGATCAATATCTAAAGATATGCTGCTACTGACAGACGGTTTTGGGGGCTGATCTCGCCTATAAATTTAACCATACACATTAGTGCATATATACTTGTTTGCTCACATCAGTGTACATTTTAGATATTTCTCGCTGCTCTTAAGTTACCGTCGACTGAAGAGTCCCATCATCGGAGATATGTGCAGAATATTTCCATATCAAATCTTATGTCTTACAACTTGTAAATTCACTTTTAATAATACAACCCTGCCTCCTAGGCCATTCGTGGCCATGTTGGACTACAACTTCGAATAAGCTTTTTCTCGAGAGATTTCGCTTAACAACTTAGAATTCCAAATTTCTACGCTCTTTCTCAATAAATTGTATGTAGAGGTTTTCGGAGGGTTTTAAAGTCAAAGTTGATCTAAAAATCATCTTTAGAGATTTTTACCAGGGTACATGAATAATGTATGCCTCTTCCGATCTATGTATGTATGTATGTATGTATGTATGTATGTATGTATGTATGTATGTATGTATGTATGTATGTATGTATGTATGTATGTATGTATGTATGTATGTATGTATGTATGTATGTATGTATGTATGTATGTATGTATGTATGTATGTATGTATGTATATGTGTGTGTGTGTTTGTGTGTTATACTGTCGTCTTTGTCTTCATTTATTGATTGATGTTTATAAGACACCGTTAGATAAATGTCGACAAAAATTAACAATTTTATTGTTTTTTAAAAGCTCAAGCATTGACTGCTTAATCCGACTTGGCTATTCAGTTTAACAAGCACAAAATCAGACACGCTTCCAAATTCAAAACATCATCTTGATAAGCACTTAGTGCATGGCGTTTTCATACTTTTAAATATTAATATACACAACACAAAACATGTACTATCTGCATTAGAGTTGTAACACTTACAGGAGCTACTTCGTTGTTATTAACATTTCCTAAAAACAGAAACCAGAAACGTTTTGAGAAACAATAGAAAGCAATAGCTATTAAAAGAAAGCAGTAGCTATTAATAATACATCCCGTAACATCTACTGAAACTAATCTCTGACTCAACAATTGTTTTATAAGAATTTCACACTGAAGAGACTTTTTGAAGTTCCTATTCTGTACGACCTGCATCTTGTTTGATATGTTAATCCTAAAGGAAAATGGATGTATGAATTTAAAACGAATATATGCAGCAAATAATTATAAACTTATATCGATGAAAAATTGTTCGTGACAGAAAAAAAAACCATTAAGATTTCTGAGACTAGCTTCTTTTTTAGAAACCGAATCTCTTTTCTTTAAGTCATGTGTCTCTCCGCTGAATATGAGTTTTAGAATTAATTGAGATTTAATTCGTAATCTTGTAAGTGTCTCTCAAATTTTCAATTTGTAACTTTGATAAATACATTATTTTCTTTCCGTTCACCCAACTTGTCGGTTTTAATTTATTTCTTTTTCATGGTTTAAGACCTACAATCGCAACATTATATAATATTATTTAGAGTCTGAAGAAAGAGCTAGTTTACTATGACGCATGTATGTTGACTAAACTACATATGTATTTTGTTCCGAGTGAACTATTAGGCCCCACTGAATATTTCAGAAGATATGGAAATTTTAGGTGTGTGACACGGAATCACAGACTGAACATCTGTATCGACACCACATCAGCCATGACAAATTAAATATCTATGTAATAAGCGGTGAGACATCAAACAAGTTCTGACTTGGAACAAAATACGATTGCGGCTTTATATTTATTATAAATCCCATTCTTGCGATTCAAAAATTAAATGTTTGCATTCATTTGTCTTGAATGTGATACGACTCATGTATTCTAGGAATGCCATACAATATTACATTGAGATGCATTTTGAAAAAAAAATTGTCTTGATCTACTCGTTGTATATAATAGGACTATATAATAGGAATCGTTTAGTCTAGGACACTGTGGGTATCTTGTGGATTTATCTGTCCTAAATTATATTAATCATGTAGCTAGGAATTGATTTTACTCCTATGCCAACGAATTGTTAGCTAGCAAGTACATTAGGACAAGACATAAAGTCTATCAATTAATTCGTGCAATTAAGTTGTTAGTTCTTAAAAGAAAGAGAAATCGGCACATCTGCTCGACACATAGACTAGTTAGTATTTTATAGACCACAGGGGCACAGCACGGTTTACTATGTCATGGTTATGTCAATGTCCATTTAGAAATTTAACTAGCGCTATGAAAAGACATTAATTTAATGGCAATAGCGTGGTAAATGAGCTTCAGGTTAAAAACTAACCCATATCAGCCTTAGTTCTGTTGAATTACAATAAGACGATATCTGAAGTAACAAGAATGGAGATTATTGTTCGACCCCAGAGGAAAAAAGCCTGATAAGTATTTAGGCTGTGTATTTATGTGTTTATTTTAAAGGGAAAATAGTTTCAAATGCACATCGCGCAGTGAGAACTGTCAGCCAAGTTACGACTGAGGACCTTAAAGAGTCTGGAGAGATAGAAGGGAAAATTGACAAAGCCTACTCTAACCTGTCACCAACATTGACTTGCAGAGGATCGGAAGCATCCATGTTATGCAGGCATGCTGTGCAAATGAGTTAGGTCATTTATTCGATTCCATGATGAAATTTGTTTCATCACTATAAAAGAACTCCCAATAGCTTTTTTTCTAAATTATGTAATTCTGTTTCTTAGAGAAAGTGTATCATTCTAATTCATGTTCAGTTCAATTTTATTTATTTAATTGATTACATTATTATAGTTTACGTATAGGGGTTTGTTTTGTTCTATTATATATTTCTGTTCAAATCGTTGTTGTTCCATCGATCATCTCCAAGACAACGATAACCAAACCAAAGCGCCAGATCATGTGTGGCCTCCCTAGTACACAAAATATAATTTAAATATACATAACAATGGCAACACTAAACATGAACACTTGATTGAGCAGAACGAACCTTGATGTACACATTAACAAGCAGAATATGAAGACGAAACTATGTTCGATGAGTGAATTGGTTTAGCAGTACAACAAAGATCATTGAAAGCAAATCGATAAATGTAAAATTTAGAACGAAACTTCTTTCACATTTGCACGCCATCATGGCTCTAACGAATACGTAGAAATTGTATTTAGTGAAACACAACTTTTTTCTGTTGGTGATAGTATCATTGGTCCGACTCGAAAACAAAGAAGAAAACGATAAGAATAAAAAAACACAATTAGAACAGAATAAGGAGAATAAAAATGAAGAAAATTCACTTGACTCACTGATCCAAGGTAATCAGAAACTGAAGAAGTTTTTAGTCTACTAAAAAAATCATTGTTTAATTAGGTTCTGACTTCGTAGTGACATATAAACCATAAATGTGCATCATCCACAACTCAAATTCATTATTCAGACTTTTAAACTTACGATCTATATTATATATATATATATATATATATATATATATATATATATATATATATATATATATATATATATATATATATATATATATATATATATATATATATATGTATATTGTAATCGCATTAGAAGGTTTCATAGCTAATGCACGAGTAATTTGATTATTCAATGCAGTTATCAGACTTGGTAACCTTGCAAAATTTTCACAAGATCTCTCTTGTGGATATTTCCTTTGCAAAATTGATATAAAAAAAACACTAAACAAGTGATCGATTAAATCGTTCAACGATTGCATTATCACGATGAATTTCAGTGTGTCCACGCCTGATTTTGACATTATGCTTTTTCATCAACGAATATACTGCACCAAGATATTCTTTGTCAGGATCAACTTGTAGCAACTGTGGCCATCGTAAATCCGTTCGAACGCAGATGCAACTTCAGTGGTTCTGCTTCTTTATATCGACTTGCAACGTCAACGACAGTTATTTGTATTTGCGTGATATACGTCCACGTGTTTTGACGGTATCGTATGGTTAAAACAAAATATCTGCTTGATGAACTTCATTGAGAACGCATGACATCAAAATGTGCATGTTGAATTTTATTAGATATACACAAATAGATTTGCCATATTGCCTGTCTTGCTAGCTACGCTGCAGCAACAGCACGTGAAACTTTTGCTGCTTCAGCAAGTTTACTAATAGCTGCTCTGCCCTTCCAGTATTCTCTCGGGAGAATAATAGATGGACTCCATTATAATAGTTATGCTATTAATTACCCATCCTCTAGCATAATTTTACCTTTCATACCAGTTTTTACCAGAAAAGCAGCTAATATTTCTCAAAGTGATTAAGTTTTTACATTATTTATGGCATGAGTTTATTTTATATCGGCGAGATGTTGCTGTTGTAAATCTTTATCTCGATAAGCAATATCATGAACGTAACCTGCTTGATTGATTCTATTTACCTGGCCGAGGTTGATCTTGATTGTCGAGACGAATATCTAAACGAGTTCCTGGTCTACAATAATTATAATCCGTTAAGCGTTTTTCCCCGGGATATTTAGTTGATTGTAATTCTGGTAACTTTCCCAAAGAAGCAGTAATATCACCTCCTGTTTTTATATTTGAAATAAATTTATATTTATTTGTGGTACACTTTTCACACTTACCTGTCAGTACGCGGAATTTTTAAATATTTTTTATTATTGTTGTTAATCTAGTGGTGGGTGTGGCTGCCCTGTATTGAACACAATATAAACTCATATTATATGTTATATGGATATAAATGATTTTTCTGCGACACGAAAACTAGAACCAGTCAAGCATGACTCAGCATGACCGATTTGTATCAGAATGATAATAATAGATCCATCTGGATTAGGCACAACACAATTGCTGCTTAATCTAATAATGAGTTGGCTGAAGTGGGGTAAATTATATTAAGTAACAATATTTGTGGATGATCAGAGATGCTATGAAGTGCTGAAAGATTTTAATGAAACTGCAAAGTTGCTGAATGAAGAAGGTAATATTATTGGTTGTATTACTTATATTGATGAAGCAACATCTGTAGATGATCTGGATGAAAGTATTAATAATTTAGTAGTGTACGATGATGTTATTTTGGACAACAATCAAAACCAGCTATGATATTTTCCAGAGGCGGGCATAGAAATACAGACGTGATTTATGTATAACAGCGTTATCTACAAACAATCTAATGTAATCAGAGATAACTGCAACATTTTAGTTGTGTTCAACGGAGTTAATAATAATACGCTACAACATATTTGTTAAAGCTGGTGTTCATGGGACATGGTTATGAATAAATTACAAAATTTCTTTGCACACGCGCAAGCTGCTCCGTTTGGTTTTAAACCAACGAATTTGCATGATCCCAGGTCGAGATATCGTCACAGACTTGATATAATATTTGGATAAAAAGCACAGCAGCAGAGAGGGTGCGACCAACAAAAGTGACCAACATGTAATGAAACCACGTAGCGATGAAATACAAAATGATGTCTTCGAAGTAACAACCCAATCTAACCCCGCATAGTCGCCTACGTGACCAAGTTAGAGGTGTTTTGGTTTAACGTCGTTGGAGAGCAGATTTCATCGTCGTACGAGGCTTTTTTTTCATAATAAGGTCTCAGGCAAATGGTCTGTTCATCCTCCCTGCTGCTTTAAGAAAAATACAAACTTTTACAAAGTTACAAACTGATGAAGTACGATATTTAAGCGGTTGCAAACTTTATTTAATGATAGTTCGTAACATTCTGGTGTATGTCAAGATCGTCACAAGTCGTAACTATTAAACGAAGTATAGTGCAACATACCTAATAACGATGAATATCACGTGTATTCATGTATATACTCCTTGTTTTTGTTTACATTGGATTCTACGGTGTATTGAATAGTCTACGTATACGAAAGACGAAAGAGTAGACACTTTTCTGTACAGTTAGTTAAGTTCATTAGTTGTAATTTAGCTAAATGTTTCTGTAATTGTGATAAGTAGTTATTTATGTTATATTGGGTTGACATTTGAACATTGGATAAATTAATTTTTACCGTTTTACAGTGTAGTCGTTTAGAAAGACACGCGGGCTATAGAAACGAGGATACCATGAGGCAGTTAAATGTGGCTGGCCAACATAAAAGTAAAACACTATACCCAAGTCGTATATCTTGTACATTTTCCCTTCAATCCAATATTAGGCTACCTAGAAAGTGACTAGAGATTTACATTTTAGATTTAATAATTAATAAAGTTTAGAAAACTAAATATACCAGTTCAGTAGGTACAAAAATACACACGAGCAGAGAATATGAATATTCTAAATCTTTATTTTGGGGAATACCATAATGTGTTTGTGACCAGCAACATGTTATTATTATTATTATTATTATTATTATTATTATTATTATTATTATTATTATTATTATTATTAGTAGTAGTAGTAGTAGTAGTAGTAGTAGTAGTAGTATCAAAATACAAAGAGTATTGTGTAATGGTCTTTATCATAAAATACTCATTATGTCCACTACAGGCCTCTGTATCTTTATTTGAGACACAACTGTCAAGGTTGTTCAGAATTCGCTAGAATTCATTTTATTTGCCAACAATATGTGCAGAAAAATATCTCGTGTTCAATGAAAGAAATGGGACATAATTA
The DNA here is from genome assembly GCA_016746295.1 of Potamilus streckersoni. Lineage (NCBI taxonomy): Eukaryota > Metazoa > Mollusca > Bivalvia > Unionida > Unionidae > Potamilus > Potamilus streckersoni. The sequence goes on from JAEAOA010001259.1 coordinate 541,504, forward strand.
TTACCATAATTTTTAGCCATTTATTCACAATCAAAGTAAATATTCCACCCACCTGTGTTGAATTGCGCATTACCACTGGCTCTTAAGTGAAAGCAGTCAGAGAGGTTTATTAGTGTGATCTGGTTAAAGGGTGTTATGGTGAAGTTAACATGGTATGAAGCACGGTCAAGGGATGGACACAATCGGTCACTAGAGTGATGTCAAGTGCAGGAAAAATACGAAGTATTAAGTCACCTTCGTCTTGAGTAGTGTACAATGCAGCTAGCTGTCTGTAATAAAATTCTGCGAAAAGGGTATCGGCTTGAGTAGCGTACAATACTGTAAAATAAGTATCGGCTCGAGTAGCGTGTAATACTGCAAAATGGGTCTCAGCTTGAGTAGAGTACAATGCTGTGAAGTAAGTATCGGCTGGATTCAAATTAAAGCTGCATTACTTTGCAAAGTAACGATTATTATAGAATTACTATACATGGAGTGCAATGACTCCAAGATGAAAGAAAATAATTAATTTGGCAAGCAATGTAACTTAGAGAATGTTGGACAGACACTGACCAAATAAAGATCAAGAAATATGTAGAAAAAGTGCATATATTTTAAATTTACCTGTCTCAAAATGAACAGGGATTCGAATCCAACTACGTATATTGTTCTTTGTTAATTAATTAATGTTAGCCTGAGCAAGCAAAACTGTTGTCACTGGCGAGCTAGATCTTTCATCAGAAAGAGCCAAATATTAACATGATGTTTTCTCCTCAACACGAATCCCCTTTGAACGGAATTCGAACCCGTTACCGACTGGTTATGCTCTTGCCTAATAAGCCTCCAGTGAAAAAGTAACTCATGCATGAAAACTAAGACACGCAGGCCTAGTTTTTAATATGGCGAAGTTATCTGAGATGCACCAGTATACCACTTTGCATGAGAGTGTAGAAATAATGTATACGATATTGGGGGGAGGGGGTTAAGAACCGAATAGATGAAAAGGCCACAATAACCTAGTTTTGGTACGGCATGGTTACTTTCTTCGAGAATCATCTACATACTAATTTTAACGAGCGTAAGGAAATATAGGTCCAAGACACTGATGAGTATAGAACGAATTGCACAAAAATACAAAAATCGCTCGAGTGAAAATTCTATCACTGTGAATTAGTTTTTGTATTGATGGGTCACTCTTCTTTATACGAATCACACATTACTTTTCATGAGTTTAGGTAAAATAAGGTCAAATATATTTAAGTGTCACAACAGATCAAACGAAAGACATGTACAAAGTAATGAAAATAAAAATGAAGAAGAAACTATTTAATAGTATTTTAGTGCAAAATACCTTTTCAAAGTCTGAAATTGAAACCAAAACAATTTAATTTGATTCTCTTCCAAAATTAAGGAATGCAGATTCAAATAAAAATAAACGTTTGAAGCCTAATTTGTTTAATATCATCATTATGGTAGTAGTCGGTGTCTTTGTTCCTGTAACAGTATGCTAATTGACGTCAGCGATCACTATTCCACAAAATAGCTGTGTCCCACTGTTGTTGTAAAGAAGGATCTTCACTTCTATAGAGCCCTACAATAAAAAAAAAATTTACAATCTTTGAAATATCACATCCTTATTAAATGTAAACATAATGAGACAAAAATAGCCATAAGTCAGGAATCAAAATCGGCTGAAATCTTCATTAGCTTAGTTTGATATTTTGGGGCAAGCTAAATCCTAACGATAGGCTATATGTAATATTTTAGCAATAGAAAAAAAAGGTCAACGAATGTGTGTGTGTGTGTGTGTTTGTGTGTGTGTGTGTTTACTACCTCTTAATTTTGTTTATAAAAATGGTTGATAATTACAAGTGATCATTGTGGAAATAAGTTTATTGATAAACTTATAGCACTATGTGCGTTTTCGGTCTAATTTAATTCGGTTTAGCAAATGCAAAAGCAGACACACTTACAAATTCAATATATTACCCTGATAAAGGCTGAAACCATGGCGTTTTCATATTTTAATATTTATCAAAAGGATGCATGATATAGAAATTGTAATATATGCGTCACAGTTATCAGATATACAGCAATTGCTTCGCTATTGTAAATATTTCCCACGAACAGAAGCCGGAACGTTTTTGAGAAATAATAGAATCTAATAGCTATTAAAAATACATCTGATTGGATCTACTTAAATCAATGTCTGAATCAGAAATTGTTTTGTAAGCATTTCACTCTGAAAAAACTCTTTGTGAAGTTCCTGTTCCCTAAGAGCTGAGCACTTCATTGTAATGTGACAAATTTCTTGACAAAGGTAATGGATCAAGTTTTGATTTTCCCCTTTTCTATGATTTTCCCCTTTTCACTTGTAATCCAACCAGTTCAAAAGCAGGAATAAAAGATATATCTTTTTTTTTAATTCAGACTCAAGCGCCATGCAGTTCACACACTTACAGGATACACGGAGTTGGGGGAGAGGAATTATATTAAAGTGAGGTAACCCAGAACAAGAAGCATAATTCGAACATGAATCATTACAGCCAATATTGGAATTGTACACTAAGTTTGGCCAAAGCATCTTCTTCAAGAAACATTAAAACATTAAAAGACACCCACAAAACAGACGCAAAGAACATCCTGCTCAGTATTATCGAACAATTACATCATGTCAGAGACAAGTAAAGCTAAGTAAAACAATTAAAATATTCAAAAAAACAATTAGGGAAATACTTTAAGACGATTTGCTACATGTCCAAATATATGCTGGAGTTAATATTTGCAGTACTAGGAGTCTATATCCAAGCTTTTTTTTAATTTCATTCCCACTCAAGAGCAAAATATTTTTGAAGCGCATGAAAGATGTATATAATAAAGACAAAACCGCCTTCGTGTTGGTTTTTTTTTCTAGTCTTCATGGCGGTCTCAAAAAGGATTTATATCCTACATGGCTAATCTAGTGTATGATACCAATGTTTAATTTGTGATTCAGTATCACACACCTAAAAGTCCAGTTATTAAGTAATCGGAATTTATTTATATTGCTATACATTTTAAATCATTCAATAAGTAAACATGTTTATAATTTTAAGCAATCAAATCATATTAGGTGAAAAAAAAAGATATTGTTACTGGAGGGTGGTGGTGGTGGATGAACAGTTTAAAAGCTTTAAAAGGAATCGAGTGCCAAGAAAATATAGTTAGCTGAGATTGATAACAATATTTTATAATTTTTTTAAACAATTTCTTAGATAAAGCTAGCGTAGCGTGCTAAGTGTTATCAAAAATGTGTGTATGTGTGTGTTGAAGCTAGCGTGTAAGTGTTATCAAAATGTGTTTGTGTGTGTGTGTGTGTGTGTGTGTGTGTGAAAGAGAGAGAGAGAGAAGGATGGAGAGCAAGTATTTTTCCTCTGTAATATTTGCTCTCGCTTCCAATTACAGCATTGATGACTGAAATAAAACTCATCTAAAATTCTAAATTCAAGCAAAATTCACTTCAGCTTCAGAACTAGAAAAATATGGTCTGGAAAATATGTTTTTTAAATATTTTTATGGAGGAAGAATAGGCGAAGAAACATTCAATTTTTTTTATTAATATTACTGAAAAATCGTATCTGTAATGTAAATGTGATGATAAAACCTACAAACATTTGCAACAAATTATTAGACGTATGATAGACAACCGCAACTGTTTTGACTGCGATTCAAATTTAGAATAATTACATCTTGTTACGAAGTTATTGACTTTTTTAATTTCTCTGGCACACTATCTAAAGCGTGTGTTTAATCAAATTTTAAATTCTTGCGACTGTTCAAATAAAAAGATAAAGAAAAGAAAACAAAACAATATTGTTTATAATTTTCTTGTCTAAAAAATCAAAAAAAAAATTAATTAAAATCTAGTCTGCATGTTAAAAAAGAATAAAATTGTCATATTCTTCAAATATATGCTTAAACTATCACATTTAAATTCAATTCATCCACAATTTCTTGTATTAAATGAAAACATAAAAACAGACCTTGAAAATACTCTAAATGAATCAGCTGTCTGTATAACACTGGGTGTATTTAATTACTATTAGTCTGTGGAATTTGCCTAGAAATTTGCTTGGAAATAGAATCTGTGTATGTGTGCATTCAGTAAGTAGAGTCTAAGAAAAACTGTGAAAAGCCACTGTTCTATTTGAGAAGGAAGGAAAATAACCACTTAGATATGCAGTTTAAAACCATTCATATGTTCCATACAATATTATTAAAAATTCAAAGCTAAAGAGTAAATAACAATATCTGCAATGCAGACTGACCGATAATGCAACTGTGATATATATATATATATATATATATATATATATATATATATATATATATATATATATATATATATATATATATATATATATATATATAGATAGATAGATAGATAGATAGATAGATAGATAGATAGATAGATGCAATAAACTGACGACGAACAGTTCGAAACTAGTAACTAACTAGCCTAAGCGCTTTCGACCCTTAATGAGTCTTTTTTCAAAGGCAAATACAAAACATAGTTACGACAGAAACAGTTTTCGCAACTAGTCTATACAAGCTGGTTGTATTTATAGTTTTAGCACATGTGAAGACAGAAATGTAGAGGTTTACAAACACGACGTTTTTGTGTTTATTTGTTTGTCGTAACTATGTTTTGTATTTGCCTTTGAAAAAGACTCATTAAAAGTCGAAAGCGCTTAGGCTTGTTAGTTACTAGTTTCGTACTGTTCGTTGTCAGTTTATTGCATCTATTTTAATTAATCCCTGACACACATGATCCCTTGGTGGATCCAGTATATATATCCGGTTATGTACATCGGGATTTTACAAGGTTCTGCTACTCTGCTAAATGCATAGTTTGCTCTTATAAAATTATAAATTAAAAACTATTCAAAAGAATGTGTGAATGCCTTATTCCGGGTCGGGGAAAGAAAATTGTTTGATACAGTGTGAGAAAATATGACTCAGCCTGATGGCCTCGACACCTCAACTCTAACGCGTTCTTTCCGCAACAGAAAGAAATCGAAACCAACAATATAAGTCATATGAACAAATAGTTTATTGTAGTTTATTTCTCCTTCTTAGAGAGTAAAAGTTTAAGAAACACTTAGAGTATTATGATTCAAATCTCAAATATTTCTATATCTCCTATATACAAGAGCAAAAGTGTAGAATAGCCTTGAATGTTCTCATGTACTAATAGTCTTCAATGTCTATTGGAATGTTTTGAAAGAGTTCCCAATAATTCCAAAATATTGCGTTAATCATAAGTCAATTAGACCTTCATAATTCCAATGAATAGTTTAAATAAATGATTCCTCTCAAATTATAGTCGAATACAACAGTTTATTCCAGACTGATAGTTAAACAGGAATGAATAATTTATTTACCCAAGCCGTATAAATCCCACTTGATCTATGATGCAATAGAATTTTCTGAGAAACTAATGAATAATTGTACTAACTCTTAAGCAAGGCTAGGTTTTGAACTCCGATTTTAGTAAACATGCATGTTGTTTACTACTTGCAAGCATGACAAAAATCAGGTATGCAAAAGCTGAATTCACAACCCTCAATCACGGCAAAACAAAATCAAGCACACTGTAACAGATTGACTTTTAAATTAAAATGTTATTACAACACATACTTGAGTCAATCTTGTGACAGTCAGCGTGACACGTAAAAAAAAACTTCCACGTATGGGCTAGGCCTGCAATACTTCGTTAATTTGCAGTGGTTTGACCACCTTCGTTGGAGCATGATTACTTTTTAATTATAATCATTTTGGATAACTGTCAGACATATATATATATATATATATATATATATATATATATATATATATATATATATTTATATAAATACATATATACATACATACAGAGATATATACATACATACATATATATATATATATATATATATATATATATATATATATATATATATATATATATATATATATATATATATATATATATATATATATGAACTTGAAGTTAAGTAGCTGGAAAAGAGCGAGTACATACAATTAAAAAACATTTAGAAATAACTGTCTTAAGCTGAATGATTCCAAACATAGGTATTAATAAAGGTGGAATGGAGATAATTATTCTAACTTCAATTGTCTTGTTAAATTTTTTTGTGGTTAGATAGAGTTAATCCTGGCTGTCTAAGCTAATGAAAGGGTCTAGAAGAAGCTAAATGTCTGAAGTAATTTCATCCAAATTAGTTAGCTTAAGTTTTTTCTGCGGAAGGGAAATTTATATACTCCAATGAAGTAGAAAGTGTTCTCCTGTTATAAACTATCCAAGGAAGTAGGTGTATATATGGAAGTTGAGTGACACAGGACTTAAAGAAAATAGATTCGGTTTTGAACAAAAGGAATCTAGTCTCTGAAAGCATAAGTTTAGTCTAAAGCGCATACAGTATGTTCATTTATATAAGTATGCAATTATTTGCTGCATGAATTCGTTTGAAATTCATCCATCCATTTTCTTTTAATAGCGGAAATGAATCGTTTGCATTAATTTGCCTTAAATGTTATATGACTCATGTATTCTAAGAATGTCATAAAATATCACCTTGATATGAATTCTGAGAGAACTTTTTGTAATAGGAATAATGTAGTATAGGAGTTTCATGCATTGCTTGAAATACTAATACTGAAAATTTTGTAGATTTGTGTCTCAAATGATAGCAATCATATATTCTAGGAATTCTGTCCAGGTTATGACCTAGTCCATTTAGAAATGCGACTAGTACAAGGAAAAGGCATTAATTTCATGGTAATATGGTTGTGTATCAGCGTCAGGTTACGAATTTTGACATGTCACCAACAATGACTTTGAGAGGACCGAAAGCAACAATGCTATACAGGCCTGTTAAGCAAATGAATTAGGTTATTCACTCGATTTCATGATGAAACTGGTTTCATCGCTATAACAGAACGACTAGTTGCATTTCTTCTTAATTTTGTAATTCTATTTCTAAGCGAAAGTGTTTCATTCAAATGTTTTGTTCAGTTTCATTTGATTATGTAATTGATTAAATTATTATATTTTACATACTGGGCTCGTGTTACTCTATTCTATAACTCTGCTCATATCTCTGCGATTCCATCCATTAATTTAATAATTTATGTTATTATTTACTCGATCTGGACAACAAAACCGTGGTCGATCATCTGGTAGATAATAATAACCAAACGAAGGCTCCACATAACGAGTGGACGCCATGACACAAAATATAAATTAAACATACATAACAATAGCGACACTTACATGTATACTCGATAGAGCAGAAAGATCCTTGATGGTAAACTGGCCCTTTACCGTTTCTGTAAAAAAATATATTAACAATTTAATATATATACATTTCGGGATCTGCGATTCTCATTCTTTTTCGTGAACGACGACAGCATGACATACAATGCATACATATCCACAAGCAGAATATGAAGACGAAACGACGTTAAATATATGAGTTTATTTATCTGTACAACAGGGACCATTGAAAGCTAATCACTAAATGTATGATGTAAAACGAAAGATCTCACATTTGTACGGCATCATATATCTAACAAATACATACAATGGGTATTTAAAGGGACACAACCTTTTTGCTGGTGATATTCATGGCAATACCCTTGGTCCAAAACCGAAAACACAGAAGAAGAAGAAGAAGAAGAAGAAGAAGAAGAAGAAGAAGAAGAAGAAGAAGAAGAAGAAGAAGAAGAAGAAGAAGAAGAAGAAGAAGAAGGAGAAGAAGTGATGAAGGAGAAGAATGAAGAAGGAAGTAGAAATGATAGTTAGAAAATGAATAGGACAAGGAGGGCAAAAAAATGAAGAGAAGAATTCACTTTATACAATGCTTCAAGGTAATCAGAATCTGAGGAATTATGAGTTTACTGAAAGAGACATTGCTTAATTTAATGGGGTTTCACGTCATATAGGTCACAAATGTACAGCATCCTCCAGTCAAGTACATTGTTCTGACTTAACAACACATCTCATGTTTTCTATAAAACTTACGACCTTGCTTCACTGGACATTGAACAGGTATGCCATATGTTTGCATCATGGAACAAGTAACTTGAAATTTCATGGTACGATGGAATATTTTGTATTTGACGTCCATCAAAATCGTCCCGGTTTGAAATTCCGCTGCTGTAAGAAAAAGAGATATTGCTAACCATTTTTTTATGTGCAAAAAAAACATTATTGGTTTCTTACATATCTGCACTGAAACTACTACATACCAAAACCTTGTGAAACCGGAATCCCTCACATTTAAAGCTTCTAATCAGTTACCCCAAATCCAAAGACATTCGTGCAAGGCAAAAACACTCATACATCGAAGAATTTGACCAGTGATGCTGTGGCTACGAGCTGAGCGTAACAGACTCGCAGTTTAAAGGTCCCAAATGAAATCCTGCCTAGATTCACCCAGGTCGATTGATGAAGTATGTCTTTGGATAAAGCAGTTTACTCTCATTAAGTCAGCCTTGAAATGCATTTCATGAGCGGTTAAACACCAGGCAAAACACAAACAAATACTAACGGTATTGAAGGCGACCTACTGCATACAAAATATATCACTAGACCGTCAGAAGGCTAGTATCACTTCTGGCCAATGTTTACACCATTTTCTTTTTCTTCACAAGGAGAAAATTTTCTTTACTTTAGCACCTTTTCAAATAGATATTATTACATTAGTATTTGCTGAGTCTATATATTGAATTGTATGTCACATTGTGAGGTGTCATTAGATCGATCTCAAGAACTTGCTTTCACTTCATATTTAGTATAATACTTTATTTTTATTTTTGCTTTCTCATCAGTAATGTTAAGCTCATCATCAAAACTTCTCTAAAAAGAAGATAGCTTCAGAGGAGAGTCTGTAAACCAGGTGAATGATTAAGAGATATCCATCTCATCATACATGCTTCTCACATGAATACAAATTAATTTAAATTAAAACCAGCTAACGTAAAAGAGAATATCAAAATAGCTATGATTTTAGTAAATGATGTTTGGATCTAAAATGCGATACTAGCATTATATTTTGTTAAGATATCCGAGTGAAAAAATGAACATTCAAGAGAAATCGGTTATTATCGATTCTGTTATCGGCGTAAATCAGTATCATTATGATTTCTTGGATTTCATGGAAATTTTGTTCACCTTTCCAATTATCACAACTATTTTATGAACACTTACGAAACTGAGCGTATCCATCAATTGTCAGGGTTCCTTTAGAATTTATAGTCTTTGGTGTCCATGTGAGACTCATATTTGAAGGTCCTGTAATAATAATATATATCCTTTTTATTAAAACACCACAGGAACAAATAATACAAAGACGAAAACATCAGTTGAATTGACGAAACTGAAGCCTAATATTAAAGTGAGTTTTTAAAGGAACTTAAGTTAATTTGTCTTGAATACTAAGCATGTTATTTAGAGGTCTTTTATATAAAAATATATAAAAAGGCAAATGTAAATCTTTTTCAGCAATTAATAATTAATATATGTAACGATTAGTGAAATTTAAAATAATAAGGAATGTTGGGGCTTCGGATTTGTTCACGTTCAGTACTAATGCACACACACACACACACACACACACACACACACACACACACACACACACACTAAAGCAAAACATCACGAGACTGTTTCCCTTATCCGTACATAAAACAAAACCAAACAAAAAAAACCCACGAGGTCACATCACTTCATACTGCATATAACAGTACGATACTTCTTCTCGACGACTGTAAAAACAAAGATAGATAAACGAGGCCACCTCTCAACTCTGTATAAAAGCACAAAAATCCACAAAACGAGACCCTATCCATGCTACTGCATAATAAAAAATAAAAACACATACCCTCAAAAATACGACAGATTACGTGGCAGAGAATCAAGATGGAACAAGTTCTTAATTCTGCAATGAATTGACCAGAAGGAGTTAAAATAAATAGACGTGGGTCTCGAAGAAATGGAGGAGGAAAATGAAAACAAAATTGATAACAGAAGAAGTAAGGGAAAGGCATTTTTTTTGGTACGCTGTTTCTATCAAACTTATTTAAGCTTGTTTGTATTATATACATCACCTACAAACAAGAGACGTAGAAAATACAAGATCACAAAGTGCAGTTGCAAAACACAGTGAAAACAAAACATGAAATGACAACATAAGACACTTTACAAATCAAACCTACTGTAAAACAGAAATAACTATTACATTCATTCTTTGCATTGTGGTTTGCGCATGCACAGGTAGCCTCGTGTGTTTGCAATGTTATTTTTGTTTTGTAGCTTGTACAGTGTTTTTGAACAAAGGGCTAGGGATACCAGAGCTATGTTTAAAAAAAAATGTTAAGAATTTATTTATTTTTTTATTTGATAAGGCATTTAATTCTATTAGGCACACCAATTATTAAAAAAAAATGCATTTTTGTATTTATCGCGTGCGTTAAAGTCATCAGTGGCTGCTCCGCCGGTGTTCTAGAATGAACAAAATGTGAAAAATGCAGCTGACTGCAATGTATTTATACAAATTAAATTATCTCCGCTTTCATTAAACAACATGAAACTTTCAAAGAAGTTAACTTTATAATATTATATAAGTTGAAATCTCTAAAAATTGTATGTTGTTTATTTCATGAGGACATCGGTAGTTTTAAAGAAAATGACGGCATTGCTGATAAACGGGCGTTGATACGATTTTTAATGTTCTAAATAGAATCGGTGTTCGTAATTGTCTATTATTCATAGCTCCTAGAAGAAATAAAAATTTTTGTAAACACGTTCAACAACCAAAGTTTCGTCGGTATAATTGACTTTTTATACAGGATCTGCTGCATATTTTCAAAACATAATACGTACATAGCAACAGTGACACTTTTATTGCAGCAAAAGTTTCCAAGGTAGGTAAGTTTGAAGTTATATATATAATGCCCTAAAAATGAGAAAAGGATAAAAATTAAATGTTTTTTTTCTTTTCCAAACACACATATTCTTTAGAAACTGTTAGTGTTATAACTGAAGGAGGTGTCAACATGCAGACGATTGGTTGATAATGTTATGCAGTTTGGTTTATCATGTATGAGCATCCAAGTTGTAAGTGCCTCTATTGAAGCATTATTTACAGTGGTAGGTAATATTGTGGAACTATTGGTAATTCACTTAGTGTTTTCTTTGGTTAAAAAATTAGAAAAAGATTGACATACATGTACATGTAGTCGATGCTGCATAGAGGGTCTGAATCAGTCACTTAGTGTTTTCTTTGGTTAAAAAATTAGAAAAAGATTGACATACATGTACATGTAGTCGATGCTGCATAGAGGGTCTGAATCAGTAACACACGGAACTAGTTAGGACTACCTCACGGAATTAGTTAGGACTACCTCATGGAACTAGTTAGGACTACCACACGGAACTATATAGGCTTACAACAAGGAACCAATTCGTTCTACCGCACGGAACCAGTTAGGCCTACCACACGGAATCATATAGGCCTACCACACGGAACTAGTTAGGCCTACGACACTAAACCTAATTGGCCTACCACACGGAACTATATAGGCCTACCTCACGTAACCAATTAGGTCTACCGCACGGAACCAGTTAGGTCTACCGCTCAGAACTAGTTAGGCCTACCACACGATACCATATAGGCTTACCACACGGAACCATATAGGCCTATCAAACGGAACCAGTTAGGTCTACCACACGGAACAAGTTAGGTCTACAAAACGTTTGTCACTTACTGCAGACTATGCAGTACAATTTGAAATGGCAGAAAAAAAATCTACATTAAGTATAACGAACATTTGGTCTCTGCAATAAAATAACAATATGGCATGAAAAGTAGCGATAGTGCTGTAAGTGGTGACTTAATTTGTTAGGGGCTAGTTAAAAATCACTATGTTTAGAACTGGAATGATTACTGAGGTAACTGATTTGCAAGCAAGTACAAAGTGATATCCTATATAACTTGTGATCTTAAGAGATACTGAACAGAAAAAATATCCTAATTTATTCTACATAGTATAATATACTTTGTATACGTCATATAATGATGAATATTAGTAAATGGTTTGGTGGTGCAAAACTATAATGTCCGCATACACATATGTGCCGAGTTCGATTCCCCCCAAAATTATTCTTTTCCCTTCTTTTCCTATTTTTCTTCTTTACCCATAATCAAAATAATAATAATTTAATTGTCCACATTGACAAGAAACATTCTTAATTGTAACCACTCATGTATTTTTTTTAAAAAAAAAATAATTATTCCACAAAGTGAATATGTAATAATTCTATTTGCAAGATGGGTATAAACAACATTATTATTCATCACTAGTTTAATTTTAGTCCCCATTTATTAAAAAAGTTTACATAGTATTGTACATATTGTCGGTATGTGTTATTCTTCAGCATTCAATCTGAAGACTTAATGAAAAAATTACTAATGAGGAGAAAATGCGACTTGCTGCAGGAAAAAAAACTGACTCTTGAAACAGGTAATTGAATAAGAAAAAGTTTTGTATTTTTGAAGTTTAAACTGAATAGGAATATCAACCTTCCGTCATTTTCCTTCAGATTATATGAACCCAAAATCCACCCAAATATCGTCAGCCCGAAACAAACTACACCCAAAAAACATCTGATATGACTGGAGAATATACTAGTCAAAATATATTAGATCTTGTTTCGACAGGATAATTAATGGCGTGTCAGTGACTTGGGGAAGAAAAGCTATTTTGTCTAGTTCATTCTTGAATCATATCAGATGTAACAAAAATGATGTAGTCGGATTCATTTGAACCTACCAAACAAAGATTTTCTTCATGTTTACCACTTTTAGCAATATTTAGTTTCTGTATGTTTTCGGACGGTTCACGTCGATGACTTGGAATACCTCTCTCCCATGGTGTGTGCACGTGTGTGTGTGTGTGTTTGTGTGTGTGTGTCTGTGTGTGAACGAGAGAGAGAGAGAGAGAGAGAGAGAGAGAGAGAGAGAGGAAGGAAGGAGGCATGATTCGCACTAAATATAGGAAACTCCATGTTACGAGTGATAATTTTAAGAATAATAAAATAACTGTTATTCTGACAAAAATGCAACTAAAACAGTACAGTACAGTTTAATCCCTTTAGAAAAAGTTACTGCACGCACGCACACATACACATGTATGTATGTGTGTGCACTTATACATCCGACATATCGCACATAACAGACATTGCAACTTTAGGAACCATTTTGTGAGTTGGGGATAGGCTAAGAGAGAGAGAGAGAGAGAGAGAGAGAGAGAGAGAGAGAGAGAGAGAGAGAGAGAGAGAGAGAGAGAGAGAGAGAGAGAGAGAGAGAGAGAGAGAGAGAGAGAGAGAGAGAGAGAGAGAGAGAGAGAGAGAGAGAGAGAGAGAGAGAGAGAGAGAGAGAGAGAGAGAGAGAGAGAGAGAGAGAGAGAGAGAGAGAGAGAGAGAGAGAGAGAGAGAGAGAGAGAGAGAGAGAGAGAGAGAGAGAGAGAGAGAGAGAGAGAGAGAGAGAGAGAGAGAGAGAGAGAGAGAGAGAGAGAGAGAGAGAGAGAGAGAGAGAGAGAGAGAGAGAGAGAGAGAGAGAGAGAGAGAGAGAGAGAGAGAGAGAGAGAGAGAGAGAGAGAGAGAGAGAGAGAGAGAGAGAGAGAGAGAGAGAGAGAGAGAGAGAGAGAGAGAGAGAGAGAGAGAGAGAGAGAGAGAGAGAGAGAGAGAGAGAGAGAGAGAGAGAGAGAGAGAGAGAGAGAGAGAGAGAGAGAGAGAGAGAGATTTTTTAAACCGCAAAAATCACTATGGTGTAAATTTTGAAGTTCCAAATTTTTCTATAGTTATATAGAGGTAAGAAAATCATTAAAAAAATGTATCAAGTACGGCAAAACCAAACTCTAACACCATTTGAGGATTATATTGACCAATACATATAGAGAAAATTTAGCGATATGTACCGTGTGGTCATTTCAACTGAAAAAATGATGATTTCTAATAGGTTAAATACAGTTAAATACATGGATAAAATAGTGGAGGTAAAGTACACTGAAGCACATTTGTATTAGTTCTGTATTGCTTACTTTCATTCTGTAGAACCATCTGATATAAAATAAGAAAGATTATTTTAATTAAATATGTCAAAAATGACTGCCATGAAAGGCTTTGTGAGTTTAACACCATTTTTAAGCACGATACTGTACATTGCAGACAGTATATTTGGTGAAGGAATGATATGGAAAATCTTCGGAAAGAACCACCGACCGACAGGAAGCTACAGGCAAAATTTCTCACATACCCACATTGGCCGTGCCAAGACTCGAACCGACCCATACAGCGGTGAGATGTGTGTAATCTGAAAAGCCATTTGCCTTATACCACTGAGCCACCATGAGAAGAGGACAAGAAGTGGCTATGTTTAGCAGAGTCTGATCTGCCCGAATATGTCACGTTTATTATTTTGAAGATCTAGTACTATATGACCATTTTATCTGTATAAATTTCATACGAATCTGATTTGGGACCAAATTCAACCCTTATCAAGCCTTGTCCTTTTGGAAAATCAATATTGGTCCACTGTACAGACTAATGTTCGAAGAGCTGACGAAACTAATTATGGACGTGCTGAACTAAGCAAGTATTATTTAATAAACAGATGATTGTTTCATGATAAGATTTCCTAAAATGTGTGATAAATTTACAATTGAGCTTTTGTCATGAATCAAAGTTTGCTGCTAAATCCAACAAAAGTCCTTATTCACTCTCTAGCCTATGACCTTTCTGTGTAAGGCTGTAAAGTTCAAACGTATAACTAGCTTGGTTTAGTTTAGTTTAGTTTAGTTTAGTTTAGTTTAGTTTAGTTTAGTTTAGTTTAGTTTAGTTTAGTTTAGTTTAGTTTAGTTTAGTTTAGTATAGTTTAGTTTAGTTTAGTTTAGTTTAGTTTAGTTTAGTTTAGTTTAGTTTAGTTTAGTAAAAGTATAAAAGTTGACAAAGACGGTAAACGTGTACATCAACGTGAAAGGGATTGTTGTTCAGAAGTATAACATTGATGAATGTTATATAAGAAGAAAAAACAAAAGAAGTTAACAATAGAATTGGACACAGCGCACATTGCATCACGTCATGCATCAGCTTGGTTTACTGGTAATACAATTTTCTTTAAGCAGCAGTTTTTGTCTTTAAACTACATGTTTGTTAGCAAGCTTTTGATCACTACATTCCTTTGTGTCTTTCTTGCAACTTGCAGCATTTTTATATCTTTATATTTTATATTTTGTATTGTTGTTCGTCGTGTTTTCATTTATTTGGAAGAGTTTATCTTCCTAAAGTTTGGTACAATTCAGTTTACATGTTTCTAACTTAGCTATTGTTGCTATTGTTTTACACGCTACTACAGACATACAGGCATACATTATTCAACAAAGGATGTGTTTAACAAACTGAATCTTATCATTATAAGAGATAAAGGATGTATAACAAATGAATCAACCACAGGTTGAGTGTGGTACTCATGCACACTATAATAGCCGTCAGCTATTGAGTGGAGTACGTCACGCAAGCTATAAGAGCCGTCAGCTGTTGAGTGAGGTACTACATCATGAATATTATAATAGCGGTCAACTATTGAGCGAGGTTCGTCATGCACATTATAATAACTTTCAGCTGTTGAGATGAACGTCGTGCACATTATAATAGCTGTTGAATGGGGTACGTGACATACATTATAATAGTCGTCAGCTGTTGAGTGGGGTACGTCATGCACATTGTAGTAGCTGTCGTTGAGTAAGGTACGTATGCACATGAATATAGTCGTCAGCTGTTGAGTGAGGTACGTCATGCACATTATAATAGCCATCAGTTGTTGAGTGAGGTACGTCATGCACATTGTAATAGCCATCAGTTGCTGAGTGAAGTACGTCATGCACATTGTAATAGTCATCAGTTGTTGAGTGAGGTACGTCATGCACATTTTAATAGCCATCAGTTGTTGAGTGAGGTACGTCATGCACATTGTAATAGCCATCAGTTGTTGAGTGAGGTACGTCATGCACATTTTAATAGCCATCAGTTATTGAATGAGGTACGTCATGCACATCGTAATAACCATCAGCTGTTAAGTGAGGTACGTCATGCACATTATGAGAGCCATCAGTTGTTGAGTGAGGTACGTCATGCACATTGTATTAGCCATCAGTTGTTGAGTGAGGTACGTCGTGCACATTGTAATAGCCATAAGATGCTGAGTGAGGTACGTCATGCACATTGTAATAGCCATCAGTTGTTGAGTGAGGTACGTCGTGCACATTATGAGAGCCATCAGTTGTTGAGTGAGGTACGTCATGCACATTATATTAGCCGTCAGTTGTTGAGTGAGGTACGTCATGAACATTGTAATAGCCATAAGTTGCTGAGTGAGGTACGTCATGCACATTGTAATAGCCATCAGTTGTTGAATGAGGTACGTCAGACACATTGTTATAGCAATCAGTTGTTGAGTGAGGTACGTCGTGCACATTATGATAGCCATCAGTTGTTGAGTGAGGTACGTCATGCACATTGTAATAGCATCAGTTGTTGAGTGAGGTACGTCATGCACATTTTAATAGCCGTCAGTTGTTGAGTGAGGTACGTCATGCACATTGTAATAGCATCAGTTGTTGAGTGAGGTACGTCAAGCACATTATAATAGCCGTCAGTTGTTGAGTGAGGTACGTCATGCACATTATAATAGCCGTTAGCCGCTTAGATGTATGTCATGCACATTGCATTAGCGGTCAACTGTTGAATGAAGTGTGTCATACACATTATGATAGCCGTCAACTGTTCAGTACCCCTAATAGATTTATAAACCTTTCACAAACGGTGTAACCTTTACATGGTGCAGCAATTATTTCAATATATTTTGAAGAATGGAGGTGGAAGAGTCTAATCACCTTTCAGGACCTGTTAGTTCTTACTGCGATTTAGAAGAGTTGCAAGCCCTATTTTTTTTTGTATTGCCCTCGACTCAAGATTAAGCAACCCAGTCCACAGTCGTACTGACACTAACGAAAACAACATCTAAGGATTTACTTTATACATTGTTCATGTCGCCTTTGTTTACAAAACGGCATATGGTTACTTACATGATTAATATTAACCTAAATATATTTTAAATCGTGCGTTGTCTTTCTGAATCTCTTCAAAATATGAAATAGGCAGGTGAATACTACGATTCATTATTAAATTATTGTGCATAGTAATATAGGAAGTGTTTCAGTAGAAAAATCTAGGAACATGGTGGGGGAGGAAGGCATGCAAAATTTATTCTATATTGTTTCTTTTTTTCCTACCTTAAGTGGGCTAGTAATGTTATGTGCTTTCATGAAGTATTACTTTAAATATGGAGCTATCGCTATACCAGACAAAGTTCTTACTATTCAAATTTGACTAGTGGTCCAGCTTTCTCATATATTGGCTATGGGAGGGGGGTGAACATACCACAATTTACGACTTTCCCATGTTCATCCAATTGCAAAAAAGACTCGGTGTCGAGGACAAACTCGGCAAATGCCTCCTTGATCTGATCACCGAGTGTCATGGCGTCCGACAGGGTGACAAGGTAGATAACCCAACACAAATGTGACAGCTTTAGGTACATGTTGGAACTTCAGCCAAAACCTAAAATTCGAGTAAAATAAGTTTAGAAATCCTAAAACCTCTCATTTAGGATATGTAATTCTTTTAAGATGACTAGAATTGGATTTGAAAAGATGTAGAGAGTGATAAGGTACATACAATATGAAATTGTTCATTTTCGTTAAATAAATTAACATATTGTGGGTATCAAATTGAAAACTGTTTCTTTCATGAACTAAATACAACATCTGGACATGTGTGATACTCAGTATACTTCTAACAACGCTGATGCAGATCAGCAGGTACATTGTACGACAACAGATCATAATCTACGGTGTCCGACGACGGGCGATCGTTATATACGGGTAGATACGACATGTTTATTCGGCTCAACGAATGATTCTCGTGACCAAAGTTAAGAACTCCCGCGGTAGTTACATATCAGTATTGGTCTCTGCTACGTACATATAAAGGTACCATCAGCACAATTTAATTTCAGATTAAAGTGTTTGTGCTTTATAAGCAGTTAAAATTTTAAAAACATAAGTGAGCGTTAAATACTGCTGAAATGAAAAACAGAATTACAAAGGGTCCCGGATGTGGGACTAAACTGTAGTATTCAATAGTGCCTCCAATTCATTGGGCTAACTATGACAAGGTTCTACTCTCATAACAGATTTTCGTGTTACACACAGTAAATGGCAGTGTCGTTATGATGGACTGTGCAGAATATTAGAACTGAAACTGAAAATAATGAACAGAAATTCGTAATTAAGGGACACCCCTGTTTGTTATATAATTATGTCCCTATTTCAAACACCACAATTAAATTTTCAGAGGATTAAACATAAGCCCATATAGCTTGCAAGAATCAATCCTCTCCTCAGTCAGAAACAATTTATAAAGAAATATTGCTCAATGATTTTTAATTTATATAGGGTTTTCATTACTCTAAAACAATACTGACCTTAGAAAGTAAGGGATTTCCTCATAAACATCACTATAACAAAATTATATCATTTTTTTTAAAATCACCACACCTAAATGAACTTTAGAGGATAAAGATACCTTTCAAGCATATTTCCAATTTTGATTTTTCATACTTATAATCCTGTAAAGTCATGAAAATTTCACATATCGAACCTCGTATTTTTGATTAGAGTGATCCGAATATTTCAATGTAGCCTTAAGCCTAGGATAAACATTATTTGTATTTTTCATTACCTTCCTATCCTGTTGAGTAATTTTCCTTTCATTTGACAAGCAAATAACATATGTTTTTCCTCATGTTGTTCTTGTTGCTTGGAAAACTTATGCAGAAAAAAGACAGTTATATCACAGAATTTATTTTTCTGTATAACATAAAGCCTTACAACAGGTTGACAGGTGATCCGGCGGTGTTTGGGTATCGGACCTATCAATAGACAGCCGTACATAAGATTTTTCTAGCACACAGGCATAAAGTTTTATCAAGGAAGTAAAGTCATCAAAGAACACCTTGCTAAGAAAATGGGTGGCGGTCACAGGTCCTTTTCTAAAATCCCTATTGTTAAGGTGTGTACAAAAATATTTTGCTTTAAAAAGGCAAAATATTGCAATTTAAAATATCACATTATAAGATAAAATAAGAATTAATGTACAAATGAAAGGTTAAAGACATACAGACAAGGAAAGAAAGAGATGCGGGATATGGTAGTGAATCATTTGGCCTATATCCGTAAAACTTAATAGCCGACAACTACATGTTTGCCTCACCCCACCCCCAAAAAACAATTATTTTGCCACCACTTCTTAGCACAAATAATAATATTATTATTAGAAATATATATATATATATATATATATATATATATATATATATATATATATATATATATATATATATATATATAAAAGAGAGAGAGAGAGAAAAAAAAAACTAGTATATAACCATGAGTAAATGACAAAATGTGGTAAAAATGTTTCATGCGTTACCTATAATCTTCTTTCTCTTCTTATACTGGTATCACACAGAACAGAGATACTGAGATAAAAATAAATATCTTCGGCATTTAGTACTAAGTGATAATCACAAAGTGAAACTAAAAGCGAAACTGAAAACATCCTAAAATTATGCGATTGTGGAGTGATAATCAGTCCAAAGCTCTCACGTGAGAAGGAATTTAAGAGTAGATAACAAGCACTGAAGTTAAAAAGGTCTAAATTACACAATTTAACCTAAAACAATGGATATCTGATTTTATTCCGATTGTCTGAGAATCAGGTGGTATTTGAAAAAATTGATTAGTGAACCACCACGGTTGTTCGTAATTTTATATCAGAATTCACACCGCAGACATTAACTGACAGTTAGAGATTTACCAATGTTCCATCACGTCCTTTTTAAAAAATAAAAGTTACAAATATTGAAAGCGTAACGGACCATTCCCTTTTAAATGTGAAGATCATTAAAATACTCAATTTGGTTAACTTGCATGTTATTAATGGGTTTTTTATTGACACGAACTTTACTTTTACATTGGATTGCCTGTATTTGTCAAGATATGTTGTTGTTATATCTGACATAAATAGTGAAGCTCAAAGTTACGGTTGGAGTGTTCCACAAAGGAACAAGGTATGGTGACCCATCAAAAACATAACCACAGACGTTAATTGACAACTACTGATATAGCTATGTTCAATCACTTGTGGTTCAATACAATCATCTGATGAACAGGTACAACACGAGTCATTGTCTTGAGATGGGCGTTGCATACAAGCTTTGTAAGTGATAGTAATGGTGTGTTCAGGACTGTCCGTATCCATGCACAAAGGGTAAACATTCTTTTACCACAAAAAAATGTGGAGGAACGTATTAACATCCTTTGTGGACCAGTTTGCATGGTTTCATGGTATACTGACTACCAACCAAAAGTGCCTTTTCTCCTACTGTTGGGGAGGTGGGGAATAGGGAATAGTGGTGCATGATTGCTTATATTTTGCCATGTACTAAACTCGCCCAAATACGACAAACGGAGAGCTAGATATGCCGCGCCATGACGTGCCTGAAATAGCAGTCTTTAGCTATACTTATCTAGCCATCTCGATTCAGTTACGTAACAGCGACCTAAGCAACTTGAACGGTAACAGACAGCTTCGTTCAGCGAGACAGTTTCACTGCTATGGCAGGAAAAGAGATACACGCCAGAAAGAAGTAGGGAAAATGTGGGAAATTTCTTGAAGTCTGTTCTTAAATTATGAAATTGTTTGATGGTTGTTATTCCATTATGCATGCATCTAATAAATATCTAGATGTAATACCAGGTGCGTCGTTTGAGGTTTGGTTTAATAACGCCATTTTTTCAGTACATGATACGCTATAAATCGTGTGTATATGCTATAGAGGAAGAACCCAGAGAGAACCACCGAATCACTGGAAGCGACAGTAAGGCATTCTCGAACACCCCCGATGGCTGGGGAGAAATTCGAACCTACGCGGACAGACGTGAGACGTCAGTGATCCGTATAGACGAGCACCTTTGACCTCCCGGCGACTCGGGTCGAAAGCGCTTACTGTTACGGACTACTGCCATCTCACCTCTGTGTGAGTTCGAGTCTCAGGCTCGGCTAACGTGGGTACTCGAGGAAACATGTCAGTAGCTTCTCGTGGGTCTGTGGTTCTTCACGGCGTTTTTCAGGGCTCTTCCTCCACCAACTAATTTGGCCACCATTTATAGCCAATCTTGTGCGTTAAACCCTACAACAAATAAACAAAACAAAATACTCGGCCACTCAAAGCCGTTTGCATGCTTGGGATAACGAGAAGATAGTTTGTGTTGTAATAACTTGCAATCATTGAGGTATTTCCTCATATTCAAATTTTATATGATTCTGTTGCCATTGAAGTGCACAGCAAATGTTCTCAATGCATACATTTATTTAACCCACATACATATGATGGGGAAAAAGTCGTGTAAGCACGCGTGTCCTTCCCTGGGCCTTGCATTGAATCAGTATTTACCGTACGATGCTTACCATTTTGCCACAGTATCCCAAAAAAGGAACTCACCTATTAACATATCCAGCGCGTGGATAGAGTTGGAAAATTGAACAGAAACTAGTTAAATACTTTCAGTTTCCATACAGTGTGATTTCTGGGTTGTTAAACCGCTAGTAAGCCCACACTCTCTACCCGGAATTACTATGAAGAAATGTATAATTGGGCATTTTATTTCTTCAAAACAAAATTTCAGCAAATATTAAGTAACGCATACATCAAACGAACGAAGACTTTTATGCTCCTATAGTGAATTCTGACTACTCTATTCATCTTTATCTCGTTCTATGAACCCCACCTATCAAAGAAATTTAAAATGGCGCTGATGAATGGGCTGAAAGATGATAGGTGGAACCAGGAATTAATTAGTTGTTGGTGTGGGAAACATTATGAGGAGTGACGAATTCCCAACCTTAATATTGCATAAAGGAGGTGATGCTTCGTGTTTTATTGATGTTGATCTTGTTATTGTTGTTGATCTTGTTGTTGTTTCTATATCTTAAACATATTGCCTTAAAGGGGGTTATGCTTCGTATTTTGTTGTTAAAAATATCTTAAAAATAAGTTACGAAAGGATTATGCTCTTACTTTTCTGTCCCTCTCCCCCACCACCGATTGTTGCTAAGCCCGAAATGCATCCTCCTGTCGCTCAACAAGCAAGGCACGATTTAATAAACATGCAATCAAGTAAGCAGTTCAAAGCTGGATTTATAACGTTAGGTCGTAATCCAGTTGATATTTTAGAATAGCATTACTAAATACTGGCCCAATAAAAAAATAATCTGCTTATAGGGGCAAAAGTAATTACGCCACGCTTTAGGGTTTGGATTTGGAACACCCTAAGTATGTGCGTCGGTCAATTCATAACTATTCTATTTCTATGCACTACCATGGACAAGTATGCCAGAAATTTTAATATTTTCTTGTCCAACAGTATATATATATATATATATATATATATATATATATATATATATATATATATATATATATATATATATATATATATATACAGTTTGTATTCGGACCCGTTTTTTACCGTCTTGGAGAAAAACGATGTTTGAAAATAAGCTTCGAGATTAGTCAATATATATATATATATATATATATATATATATATATATATATATATATATATATATATATATATATATATATATATATATATATATACAAAACTATTGTTTGAACTCGGGATTTTACTTACTTAATAGAAGGGTGATCTACACGTTATTAGATAGATTATAGCAACGGTTTTAAAATAATTCCTCATTTTCATAGGGAAACGTTTTAGATCCTGATAGACAGCAAGTTGGGAAAATGATAGATTAGAAAATCAAAAGACAGGATACTTTATTGAGAAAGTAAACATTTTGCAGAATTTTCGTGCTTGTGCGCATGCGTTTGTATGCGTGTTTGTGTGCGCGCGCGCTCTTTCGAAACCACAAATATTGAGTTAAATACAGGAATTAAGGTCAGAGAACAATAGGATATGCTTATTAACTAGTAGTGAATCCAATAAAGCAGACGACACTGGTTCATGACTAATGTAATTTCCGTTTATTAGTCCTAAAACGCATGATGCTAATTCAGAGATATAACAAATGTATGTCCTAGTGTGCCCTTAGATTAATAACTTCAAAACAGGAAGGCGGAAGAAAATACAAAACGATTTCAAAGGTGCATACTTGTAAGAGTTTATAGATTGTACACCTATAAACGACATATGAATAGGGTATCAAATGACTGACAAAACAAATGCCCTTACCTCATCAAACATGAGTCATTCTGAAACAGGAAGATAAAAATTGCGTCGATTTGCAAGTGAATGCGCATGATCTTTCTAAAGTCAAAGGTACTTGCTCGTCAAGTGCTAACTTGTGTCGTTTCAATTGACATGTCATATTGACATGTTTTTTTTTTAAAATATAAATAAATAATGATTTATTAAGAATTGAAACAGAAGACTTATTCGAGGCAATGAAACGACTGATCCATGTGTATCTACATCCCATTGTAACATGCTTAATACGCATCCATTATCTGAGTTATCACTTACATGACTGAGATATAAGAAGCATACTTTCAAAAATGTCGATGAAAGGAGCAATTTTAATAAATATTAAATTAAAAGTAATATATAAATATATTGTTACGTGACAATGGCTCATAATCAGTAACAAAGAAAAGATTGAAAGCCAACAAGCTTTGTATATTTCAACAAAATAATTTATTTCCATAGACTACAATGTAAAAATTTGTAAATAGAACTTACAACCTGTGAATATAATCCAAATATAATTCTAAGAATAAAACACAAGTCTAATCATAAAATAGTCTTATAAGAATCCAGGTTCGAGTTGGAACACCCTAAGTCTGTGCGTACGAATATGGAGGGCGTTGACGTCAGATGTAATCCAATGTATGAATAACAATAATTCCTTACTTGAATCATATTCTCTGTTGCCAAATAATTCCAGAATTAATTCCATTGAATATTTTTTTTAAGAATTTTTTATAAGACAACTTGCTGAGTGTCTAGGAAAATAAATTATTGATTCCAAAAATCAGACAAAGAATACAATATTCTGGCAACAAATTTAAAATAAATACATACATACACCTTGTTCCTTCAAGGTTTTGAATGACTCTGGCCAAACCAATATTAAAAAAGGCGTATTTACACTCAAAACATCACTTCAAATCTCGCAATATATATATATATATATATATATATATATATATATATATATATATATATATATATATATATATATATATATATATATATATATATATATATATATGAACGGGCAGAACGTACAAATGTTACATTAAGAAAACATTTCAGTGTGATTTTTGGCAAGATAATATACCCTAAGTGTTCGGGATGCATAGTTTAAAAGGTTCTGTTTGTGCTGTGAGTGATGGATTAGCATTTCACGGTACAACAACACATTAATGGCATATCATGGTTGTTTATCTGATATTATTGATGGTTGCGACTGAACCTGCACCGTTCTGACCATGGTATATACAGTTCCCTGATATAATTATACATCAATGCATTCCTCATTAATACTAATTATCGATTACTCCAGCTCGTTTCTGCTTCTGCTCAACCTCAACCTCTACATCTCAATTTCGAAACCCCCAGGTACGGGAGGATTCTCACATTTTCCAGCTCACCCGATAATCTCTCCAGCTCACCATACGATCTCTCAAGTTCGCCTTCTCCATATCATCTATGATTACGTCAGCTATATATCCACCTCATCCTGCAATTCATGCAGTTCATATTACCATTACACTTGCCCTAAGATCTATCAGGCTCTTTCAACAATGACTCCAGTCAGTCATTTTGAACGATTTAGCTAGACATAAAATAGAAAAGCGTAGAAAGACAATGGCGCCGGTTAACAAAAGCACGATAACCACGTTTATATTCGGCATTTAACAAAGGTATAATAAAGGCGTAAGATAACAAAGATGTGATAATCACATTCATAATCGGTACTTTAGAATCCCAGGTCGCTGATTCAATGCAATTAAAGGATTAAAAGAAATGTTTTTGTTTCGTACCTTTTTTTAATAAATAGTTTATTGAACTGTACATGTGTAACGGGGAATTTAAAAAAAATTAAAACCTCTTTGATTGATTTGACGTTCGTTAACTAGGGAATGATCTCCCACGGTGTTAATGCTAAAAGAAGCCGGATAGATGGAACGTTAAGAGATAGCTGAGGAAGCGATTGAAAGAAATAAACAACTACGAGCCACTTTTTCCAATAAATAAAAATAAATTTAATTAATTTGTATATAACCAAAATTTCACTTTCAATTATTAAAACAGATTTGCTAAAATAAATGTAATGAATTAATGCATAACCAAATTCAATTAAGTACGTGGCCAAAATTTCACGTTCAATCCAATTGATTCACATTGAAAAAAAAATCGCATTGTTCAATTTACATCATTTTACGAGTCGTGAATTCTGAGTTAAAGCCTACGCTTTTGATAGCATCACCTGGAGTCTGTCTACTCTAGTATTGTTTCCACGTCTAATGCGTGTGCTTTGGTCCTCTTTCCGACCCCTGTTTAGCCCAAACTCTCTTAGATGCGGATTTCCCCTTGACTCATCAGGTTTCCTTTCTTATCTCCTCACTTTTTCCTTTATCTCTTTCTATCGAAGTATTAAGCTGTTCCTTAATGCCGTTTCTTTCCACACAATCGTGTCCTTACCTATAGCCTGTCTTCCTTTTTAAGACAGCTATCTGACCTTTCTTCGTAAACGAGGGAAACGCAATTCTATTATTCCCATGGTTTTAGTCAGACTTCTTCCAAGCAAGATTCTCGACTGTAGAATTCTAAGCAAATCGGTCCCCCTAAATTCTGGTTACCCAAGTGTACGCTCTTAATTTCCCTGACCAATCTGAAATAACTGTTCACAAAATTCTCTCCAAATGAGCATGTCTTTCATAAAATTTTTCAGCCTTAGAATTTATTGCAATTAATTTTCCTTTGAAAAATCAATCATTTGACGTGCGCCCCTTTTAAACCGATACGGTCGTCAATGCTGCTGAAGCTTAAACGTAGACCCTTTTATGTTCCACAGATGAAATAAGAAATAATCAGTGATTTTTCTGAAGAACTTTCTGGCTTAACTATGTTAACTTCAAAGCACATTTTATTCAACCTTAAGTTTAAATACTTCTTCAAAAGTCGCCAAATCACAACATGTATGTTGACTAAGTAAAACTTGAAGTAGATCTTCTCGTGCTCGTTTTGAATTTTAGCTGTTATTAATATGGCTAAAACCTTCCCAGTCAGATACTGATCTCTTAAAGTACAAAGCTAAAAAATAATACAAAGAATAGAACCATTCGTTCATGACAATAAATAATCGTCGGTTATCAATATGATTTATTCTACATGACATATTTTCACAGACTGTGCTACAAATTATTTTGTTAAAGCATGGTTATTTGAGCAAAGACATGTCATTACCAGTGATGATGATGATGATGATGATGATGATGATGATGATGATGATGGTGGTGGTGGTGATGATGATGATGATGATGATGATGATGATGATGATGATGATGATGATGATGATGATGATGATGATGATGATGATGATGATGTTTCCTTTGCTATCGTACATGACACGTTGCGCCTACTTGGGTGTGGTACAAAAGAATTTGATTTCTCGGACTGTATAAATTCTAAGAACCGTTGTATCCGGAGCCAGCAAGGTTCTATGTAAAGTATCGGACATTAGGCTGAACCCACATACTTAGTGGGATAAACTTAATATTATTTATGAGCATTTGCGTGTCACTGAAAAACATATTAACAAATAATATCTGATGAATAAACACCAGATGTCTACTGACATTTTTTTCCATCTACATAAATGAAGGACTAAGTGTGGCATTGAAAATCACTGCAAGCCATTTTAATGATGTACTTGTCAAATGCTTTCCGCCTCCCTACTACCACCGTCTTGCCACATCACTATAATTTCAGCAAAGATGAATTTGACAATGTTGTTGCAGCGAGTGTATTTACTTTGCACAGAGATAATAAAGGAGTTCAGCAAATTATATATATATATATATATATATATATATATATATATATATATCTATATATATAGATATATATATATATATATATATATATATATATATATATATATATATATATATATATATATATATACCAGACTCAACAGACTGTGCTATCCCTGGATTCCATAGTAGAATCTTGATAATAGTGGGCATAATTTATAGTTTAATACAAACAATACTATCATACAGGTTAGAGAAATTAAGTTCGTACTCTACGGAGTTTCGAACCCTGGTCCACGAGTAAGTGGTACCTATCGCCTTGCCTGCACGCACCAACCCATATACCGTCACGACTAAGCACGCATCACCAAAAATAATGGCACTGAATCGGTGTTATATAAGTTCATGCGTAGCAGACACACTTCCATGACGACCTATTTAATAATTCTTATATATATATATATATATATATATATATATATATATATATATATATATATATATATATATATATATATATTAATAATCTTATATATATATATATATATATATATATATATATATTTAATAATTCTTATATATATATAATATTATATAAGAATAATAATTCTTATTATTTAATAATTCTTATATATATATATATATTTAATAATTCTTATATATATATATATATATATATATATATATATATATACACACACACACACACACACACACACACACACACACACACACAATCGTTTCAGATTCCTATGAAAGAAATCAAGGTAAATTGGATTTTTGTATTACAGAGGATTATAAATATATACTGTCTGGTTAGGATAGCATCCGTGCACAGGCAACCAATTTGTCATCTCTTTAACTTAGGATTTTATCTATGTAGAGGCAAACAGAATGTCAACTCTTGAATTTAGGATGGTATCCGTGTACCGGCAATGAATATAAACAGCATGTCAACTCTTAAAGTTGGTAATATAATTCTGGTCTACAGGCAAACATCATGTCAACTCTTGAAGTTAGGCTAGTATCCGTGAACAGGCAAACAGCATCTAAACTCTTTAATTTAGGATATTATCCGTGTACCGGCAATAAATATAAACAGCATGTCAACTCTTGAAGTTAGGACCGTTGTAATAATGTATGCTCTCTCTCTCTCTCTCTCTCTCTCTCTCTCTCTCTCTCTCTCTCTCTCTCTCTCTCTCTCTCTCTCTCTCTCTCTCTCTCTCTCTCTCAGTGTACAGCTGGCAGATTTGCACTTTGTTATTTTCTTTTTTGTGGAGTCCCAAAATATGTTTCACCCATTGTTGTGTAATTAAAAGGATCTGTAATCTACACTAATATCAAAATTATGCACAAATATCAAAAATAAATTTTAAAATTAAAAAAAAAATATAAAAAGTAAATTAATTAAAGTTTTCCAAATTTAATTTATGCTGCCATATCTTTAAAAAAAATCAAAAGAAAACTGTTCGATATTTTTCGGATACTGATAGAAGTAGTTTTGCTAGACCTGTATTATAAACCTGTTTGATTTGGATAGGGGCATATATGCGCCAGCTATACGAATCGGCAACTTTGTGAGAAAGTGATCGAATTGAAATTCTGTATTATATTATACGGTATTTTATGGCGACTTCATATTTTTCAAGCCACTTGCTGAATAAAACAATCAATCATACAACATTTTTTAGTATACTATGTAGAGTATTTTGTATCAATCTCAAACCAAGTGATACTAATTTGCTAAAAGTGACAACAGAAAACAGCATATCTATCTTATTTGAAGTAAATCCCCTTTATACGGCTACGACGTGTTGGAACTCCTGAAGAACAGAGGGTCAGACTCATCTTTTTAGTATATGTATGCATACAGTAAATAAATGGGGATAATATTATAATGCATTTTACACACAGTTTATCCTTTTGTATTGTCTAAGTTCCAGCTGTTGTTTCTTGTTTGAACGGAGAGCGGGGAAATGGTTTAATATGGACGAATATAGTTCATTTAATTATATAATTGTTACATATTAAGGGTGTCTTAAAAGTAGCTTTATAGAACTCGCTGCAAACAGGGCGTTGCAACTTTACATTTGGGCGAGAAAATTACGCAATTTCGGTAAACGCTACAATAAATTTGTACCTACCTTTAATAGCAGTTTCAGGTATTTCTTTCGTACAACGTGTCCTTGAATGATTTGCTTGTATCGGGCATGTATAGGGACGATTGCGTTGTGAGTTTGTCATCGCTGTTGTCTCCCATGCATGTGTTATCTATGATATGTGGATGACCTTGCTCAGTAATTAACGGTAGAGGCCAACCTGATTGCTCGCATATTTTTTTTATAGAACATATTACATAGTACATGTCGATGAGTATTGATTATGTTTTAACATCATTTTTACTTCGATGTAAAGATGTTTATTTCGATCAAAATTCAAGATCTATTGTTGTTTTTAAATTAATAATGTTCTCGAAGCATGTTTACTAATTTGACAGGATATTGATCATCATCCTGGTTCTAGCTTAGCTTTTTATATAAATGTTGTTTACTTTTAAAATTGTTCAGTTGAGAGACTATTTATTTTAAGTATTCATTACATTATAAAGTATTATTTGACTTCAGGGCTAAATTTAAATTTTTGAATTATTATGATGTCATTCATAAACATTTTGGATTATGTCACTTTGATACATAATACTGTTAGCAAATCAATACTATCCCAAACTGTTGACACATCAGCACATTCAATATCTGAATCCATTCAGAACACTACTGGAACTCATTCCGAATCCTTTATACTTGTATACTTGCAATAAAACGTTTTAGGACTATATGGGATATAATTCACAATACAGTAAGTTGATTTTAAATTTTCATTTTGTATTATATGGATATAAATTATTGGTTGAATTTTAAAAAATTTGTAATTCTTTCCTGTTACTTAGTTTCAGCCTATAGAGTCGTTACACATCAAATATTAATAAAATTACCAGGGATTCGTATATGAACCAGGTTGGGGGGTGTTTTGTGTGATTGCGCGCGTGTGTGTGTATGTGATTGCGCTCGCATGTGTGTATGATTCAGATTGTTAACGTAGCTATTACAAATTTTCAGTCATATCGCTACAATGTCTGCAGTGTGAGTTTGTAGTGATGTCTAGCCCTGGGGCATCATGCCTTGACATGTGGCATCATCTCCCACCCAGTCACGCTATCCTGACACCAAACTGACCAATCCTAACACTAACCTCTTAATGCTGAGCACCAAGCGAGGCAGCTGTTAGTACCATTTTTTAAAGTCAGGACTCGGCTGGGATTCGAACACGCAACATCCCGTATCAGAGGCGGACGCTCTAACCACTAGGACACCTGGAGCGTTTTGTCGCCTGTGACTAGAAATATGGTTCGCTCTACATCGTCACTGAGATGTTTTAGTAACTTTTGTTCGTCTGAATTCTAAATCTTCAAGTCCAATTACGAGCCTTTCTACTTAAACTCTGCTAAGAATCCCGAAACGCATGACTGAATTGCTTAAATGGTCTTTAAATAAACTATGTTTAGTCGATATTCTTAAATATCGTATCTAATTATTTTAATCATGTCCAACACTTGGTGCTTTTAAACACACTCGAACCCCCAAATAAAAATTGATACGTTCTGTTTTGTACGAAACACAAGATTATTTGATAACATGCTTCTTTAGTTCATACGAATACAGTCTGTAACAAGGATATCAATTGTACATATGTGAAACAGTTTGGAGAATTTTTTAATTATTTTCCGTCTTCCTGTTTTGACATTTTTAAATCTAAGTGTGAACACTGATATGCTATATACATATGGATATACATTATTTTCCTCGTGACCTATTGTCTCCTGCTTGATTGGTTTCATTGCTGGGTCACATTCTAATTATTCATATAAAGAATTTTTAACCTCTCCTAATGATAACAGGGAAACGGAACTAAAGTAGTAACTGTCTTGCACATGGTTAACACTGACGAGATGCTAAATTTCGATAACTCACGGTCATTGGTTACGATAAAATAGAACGAACAAACCGAGAATAGGAGGAAGAAGTGAGAGGTAGTCCGAATTTCATTATACCAGCATCGGTCTCATTGGACAGTTTATCTGGTGAATTTTCATCCGACAATGACCTATTGCAGAAAAATGAGAATAATTTTACACTGAACATACAAATAAAACCAAATTAATGTAGAAAGCATGCATGTGAGATTCTGATTGTTGCAATCAGGTTAATTCCGTATACAACTTCATGGCTTTTATACTCAACCAACACTGCTACCAACACCTCTTGTTACATTCATTTTTGACAGCAAAGAGCTATTGTGAATATTTTCTTGTGACAAGGCAGCCAAAAGAGTCAGTATGTGCCTTATGCATTAATAAAGTTCACAAATGCTATAACAAATTAGCATATTTTTCATCACCCTCAACTATCTCTATTTTTACATATTTATCTGTAGCAGACGTGCGTAAATAGGTAAGCCAAATTGACCATTCATTTGCAACTCAAGTTACGCATTTAATCTCCAACACTGTGACAGTCAGTTACCAAACAAACCAACCTATTTTCAAGCCTAACTCAAAGTAAATCTAAATCACATAACAGATTTATTTTCTGTGTGAATTTATAAATGATATGCTTACGATAATGACCATATACTCACTCTGTCGGTTAGTACATGTACGTTTTTCCTCTCTAATGCAGCTTTATTACGAGGAAAAAATCCTGAAACATACATGCCAACTTTTCACATTACTTCCGGGCGAACATTGTGGGCATGATAGGGTTCAGTTGCCTTGAAAAAGCATTATAAAGAATCTAGAACTATTACACGCAGTTTAAGTTTTCAGATCTCCTCACACGTTGCAGGTGAGTTTTATATTGGGACAAAATGGTAAGTATTCAACGTTAACGTGGAGATAGAGTAAAAACATAGACATGCGTGCATTCGCAACTTAAAATTTGCTTGACGCTTTATTCATAACAATTTATTTGTGACATAGTTCACTGGAAATGGAAGCATACACAAATGAAAAAAGGAGAAAATACTATAAATATGGCAACTTATTGTAATACAAAATATGTTCTCGTGATCCCAAAACATGTGCAGTTGTGTTATACAACATACACCTATGGGCAGTGAATAGTGTACTACCTTATCCGAGTTTGTTTTTTTTTTTTAAATTCGATACAGATTGTAGAACAAAGTTCTAATAACGTGTCACATATAATCTCTACAGCTCTAATGTTGACGTACGTTTGATCTTTTGCTTCTGGAAAATTAGATAAAATTGAGAAAACTACCGATCTTGGATGAGTGATAATTTTGTCTTACATGTCTGATGCCCTCAGTACGGTCAGCAATCATGCGCTACCCAATAATGTCTAGTCATTTATTAGATACCTCATTTTAAAAAATGAAATGTTTCAAACAAAGTATAAAAGAATTAACTAACCTTTCAGAAATCAAGAACAAACGGCATGAAAATTCCCGCCATCTCCCTGGTTCTTTATGGCGTGGTGTGTCTGACTTTCTTCCGCAGCTGCAAAGCGGTCTCGCAAAACGACATCCTCCGTTACCGTTCAAGCTCGGACGATCCAGGTCACGTTGAAAATTGTGGTAAGTTTAATTCTCGGCACTTGTATAAAAATAAATGAAAAAGCACGGAGTAATTTCTAGTGTATATTATTACGCTGCATCATTGATTTATCTCGCTGCTGGCCATGGTTCTTATAATGCAACATTTATACGAATGGTACATCAAGGATATAGCGTATATGCTATATATATATATATATATATATATATATATATATATATATATATATATATATATATATATATATATATATATATATATATATATATAATATAATATAAAAATAAACCTGCTTGCATTTCCAACGGAGTTAAAATTGACAAAACAAAACTATTGATGGAGGGAAGGAGTGAATTCTTCCTATCTTTGCTCAATTTATACCGTTATTAAATGTAGTCCTGGGCCGATTGCAACTATATTCACGATCCTTATTTAAAATTGATCATTCGCCTCTTGTAATATTTATTTATTTATTTGAGCTTCTAGTATCTGTTTTCCTTCATATTGATTGAATAACTCAAAGACACACATATAATTTGAACATGAAAGCCAGTTTAAATGAAGAAAGTTGAATTTTCTTTACTTTCAAAATTCAAACGAAAAACGGTAATTGAAGACTTTTGTTCGCAGAGCTCTTTTCTTCATTTTCCAAAAACAAGTGTGATATGACAATCTAAATCACACACACACACACACAAACACACACACATACACACACACCGTACGATGCAACATAAGTTTAGAAAGTACTGAGAATTATTGTCTCAACCCTCCGCAATCTTTATTTTTCAAATTCCACTATCCTATCCTGTAACACGGTATATTTTTTATTAAAAAAAACCATATAGGCCACCAATCTCCCACCAATTTTCTTTTCAGAAAAATCTTGGCTAGCTAATCACCCATACTGGGTATACAATAAACCGACACTTGTTATCAGCCTCAGCCCCTATATATTAGTTGTCTTAATAATAACAAGAAACCTTATTTTGGAAGGAAAACTTAACTTTGGAAACACAATAAAAATTGAAAACAAGTAACCAGTGAAATTATGAGAATTAAAACTTCCTACCCTAACAGCCACAACTCTCACTTTTCACTTTATAGTTTTATAATTTCAGCTGTTGATCTTAATCCTAATAACTTTGAAGTACAGAGAAAAATCAGATTAGAAGATTAAAATATAGACGCTAACAAATACTATCCATAAAATTGTATCCTGCAGGTACTACCCGACAGAAAATATATAACTGACAATATGCAAAAAGTACAGTACGACAGATAATATTCAGCAGATAAAATCCAGAAAATAATATCCGACAGATAATATTCAGCAGACAATATCCAAAAAATAATATCCAGCAGATAATATAAAGCAGACAAAAACAACAGATAATATATAGCAGATAATATAAAGCAGACAAAAACAACAGATAATATAAAGCAGACAAAAACAACAGATAATATATAGCAGATAATATCAAGCAGACAAAAACAACAGATAATATAAAGCAGACAAAACAACAGATAATATATAGCAGATAATATCAAGCAGACAAAAACAACAGATAATATAAAGCAGACAAAAACAACAGATAATATATAGCAGATAATATCAAGCAGATAATCTAAAGCAGACAAAAACAACAGATAATATATAGCAGATAATATAAAGCAGACAAAAACAACAGATAATATCAAGCAGACAAAAATAACAGATAATATAAAGCAGACAAAAACAACAGATAATATAAAGCAGACAAAAACAACAGATAATATAAAGAAGACAAAAGCAACAGATAATATACAGCAGATAATATCAAGCAGATAATACAAAGCAGACAAAAACAACAGATAATATATAGCAGACAAAAACAACAGATAATATATAGCAGATAATATCAAGCAGAAAATATAAAGCAGACAATATCAAGCAGAAAATAAAAAGCAGACAAAAACAGCAGATAATATATAGCAGACAAAAGCAACAGATAATATATAGCAGACAAAAACAGCAAATAATATATAGCAGACAAAAACAACAGATAATATATAGCAGACAAAAGCAACAGATAATATATAGCAGACTAAAACAATATATAATATATAGCAGACAAAAACAACAGATAATATATAGCAGACAAAAACAACAGATAATATATAGCAGACAAAAGCAACAGATAATATATAGCAGACTAAAACAATATATAATATATAGCAGACAAAAACAACAGATAATATATAGCAGACAAAAACAACAGATAATATATAGCAGACAAAAATAACATATAATATATAGCAGACAAAAATAACAGATAATATATAACAGACAAATAAAACTGCAGAAAATGATATCCGACACATACTATCCAGTAGATAATATCCAGAATATAAATTAAATTAGATATCTTTGGGATAATACTAGCTCCTATATATTATAATCTGTATATCATCTGTTGGATATTTTATTCTAGTTGTCTGGATATTATTATTTCGTTATTGTCTCTTCTGGGTATTATATCTTGTATATCATCTGTTGGTTACTATCCTTTGAGCTGACGTTTCTCAGCCCGTAAAGAGCAAATGCCTAAGTAACTGAAATAAAAAAACAGCTTGAAAAGTAAGAGCCGTGGTTACGCCTATCAGCTACGCTCGTACA
The DNA here is from genome assembly GCA_016746295.1 of Potamilus streckersoni. NCBI lineage: Eukaryota > Metazoa > Mollusca > Bivalvia > Unionida > Unionidae > Potamilus > Potamilus streckersoni. The sequence continues at coordinate 577,067 of JAEAOA010001259.1, forward strand.
GCTGAAGGGATTTGTCTTTTTCTTCACATTTTCATAATTCTCTTAGTCAATTCTTTCCAACTGTTATTTTTTTTCTGAAGTTCATACATACATACATACATACATACATACATACATACATACATACATACATACATACATACATACATACATACATACATACATACATACATACATACATACATACATACATACATACATACATTTTAAAGTATGCTGTATTTTGTATTTGCAGGACAGGCAAATATGAACATCACGTGGTTGCCCAAAGAGCTGGATCCGCATGGTAGTTTAATATTCGATGTTTCATTTATATTCCGTAAGTATAATAATATAATATAATAAATATACCATACTATTTTATGCAAATACACATCTTAATTACCGCACACTTTTGATATAATGAATATGTGTGTTAAAAAGTCCAACAGACTAGATGAAGTCTCGATCATGTTATACACATACTAATACATGTCTTGATTGCAATTTGAAATAGTGCTGTTCTTCCTTAAAATAGTCAAGCTGTGTTTTTTTTTAACGAAAATAAATTGCCTTCGCTTATTTGAGCATTATTGCTGTCAAAGTCTTCCGTTTCGGAGGTAAGTAGTTTTTACAAGTTGTCTTGAACTATCCATGACTAATTCTCTCAGACTGAACGAGAATATTATGATCCAGCCGCCATTTTGTATGGCATTTATTATAAAGATGTAACCTGCTGCGCGATTGTTATGAACGTTTAGTTTTGTATCAAATGATACATCTAATCCTCCCTTAATTGCCTTCTTTTATGAACAGTCACCTTATGTAACAAATATCTCCGCCAGATCATTTTTACTCACGTAATGTACTTCAGTACTTATGCTCCTCTATCGGATGAAGTTGTTCCAGGTCTTCTCTGGTTACTAGGTAGAGCGGCATTGTTTTGGAGAGAGAGAGAGAGAGAGAGAGAGAGAGAGAGAGAGAGAGAGAGAGAGAGAGAGAGAGAGAGAGAGAGAGAGAGAGAGAGAGAGAGAGAGAGAGAGAGAGAGAATAAAATGTGTTTCTACTTTTGTAGAAATAATAACGGAATGTGCAAGGTTTGTTCGAATTAACCATTTTCACACACCAATCAATATGAGCAACTGTGTATGCTTTATATTGAGGCCCATATTTAGATCAGGCATGGAATGTTAGCACCACTATACAAGAGACAACTCATTTAAGTGGTTGTTGTAGTGGATTTAAATTCCATTTTCGGCACATGTCGGCCAGTAATATTTGCTGGAGAAGAAACCCGCGAAAGCCCAGAAAAGAACAAGGGGCCCACAGGAAAGCTGCAGGTAAGAATTTTCACATACCACGTTAGCGGTTGTCAAGATTCGAAACCCAAACGGAAAGAGATGAGATGTCAGTGTTATGTAAATGCGAGCGCTTTAGTCCACTCGGCCACTCGGCCACTCAGGGTCCATACAAAATTTAATTAGTCAAACATTTCGAAACATTTGCAATATCAAAGGTTTTACGTATCAATGATGAGCTATATTTTGGAATAAATACAGATTTACTGTCACTAAAAGTAAAGATCATAGCTTCCTTATAAGCAGGACATTCATTTCTTGCATTGGAAGTTACTAAATTTCTGGCAGTTTCCTATCAGCCGGAGGTGAACACAGTACTACTTACAATGTCCAACTAACCAGTGCTATCGCTGGATAGGTGTAAGTAATTAAGTAAAGGAAAAAGATGTTGACAGCTTGTCGGAGCAGGCGAGGATTAAGTAAATGTCACTCAATAAAAATTGGAAAAGCCATAATGTCAATAATTATTGGCCAATTTTCTTAAAATGTTCAAAATGTACATAGTTCCTTTTGTTCTCAGTGGGAGTTATGTTTAAGAAAAACACTGATGAGTATTAGAAGCCATCTCTGCTCTGTTGATCACTCATGACCATCAAATAAAACGATTTGATAGGATAGTGGAAGGAGTGTTTCGGAAAGTTTCAAAACAATCTGATTTATTATTTTCATTAACAGCCGTAGATTTTGACAAGGGAACTTTGGATGCCGATATCAAACTTAGCGGGATGGAATTCAGAAATACATTTGCCGTGCAGTGCACGTACTTGCAAAAAGCCATTCCCACCGTCACTTGTCCGGCACGGAAAAACCGTGAGTACCATTCTTTTTCCACAGAACTGGATGTATGGATGGATGGAAGGGTGCTTGCTTTGAAATAGCTTCAAAAAATGTCACATATACATGCCCATTTTCATTTTTATTTTAGACACGACAATACCATATATTTAATATTTTGCCCCGCTTTGTCCTTAATTCTCATATTAGTATAAATTTTTGGTTGAAACAAAAAACCGATTTCAGTAACTGTTTCATTTTGTGTATATATATATATATATATATATATATATATATATATATATATATATATATATATATATATATATATATATATATCTATATATATATCTGTGTGTGTGTGTGAATACTTTGTACCTAACTACCTTTGTGTACCTAACTTGTTATTCGTTTTCAAATAAGAAAGACTGATACGAGCTGGAGGAATTTCAGTTTTATTGAGATACTAAACTATTAAAAATACAACAGTAAAATTCAGATAGCTCATATAATGTTCCTTTGAAATCTTGTATATTCTTTCTTCTCCTTCTAGAAGTTGTCAAGGGATTGTATACAATTTCTGATTTGTCGAAGCTGAGTAGTTTTCCGGTAAGTAGACGTATGTATGTATGTATGTATGTATGTATGTATGTATGTATGTATGTATGTATGTATGTATGTATGTATGTATGTATGTATGTATGTATGTATGTATGTATGTATGTATGTATGTATGTATGTATGTATTTGTATTTGTATTTGTATTTGTTCTGGGTTAGGCAAAACTATAATATTTATTATCTCCATTTCTTTTTTGTTGTTGTTTTTATGAGGTTTTTTTAAATTTTTAATTCAGGTGCTGAGTATGAATTATTGATACACACACGCGCGTACACACAGAGGCGGGCAGACAGACAGACGTTAACTTTCTATAGCAATACGTTAGTGTCTTATCTCAGTGTTAGATCAATTTTAAGGTAACAAACACCTGCTTTTACAATTTCAGGGGAAAATCGAGGCAGTACTCAGGGCTTACAACAGTGACAAACAGGAGGTCTTTTGCGGGATAGTGAAGACTGTCGTAAAAGGATAAAGATTTTATCCACGATACGAGAACGTCAATCATTCGATATAAAACACCAAAATTTAGTGTTCGGCGTTCTAAAAGTTAATTACGGCTTAGCATTATGAATTTAGAAACCACTTTGTTTATCAACATACAAGATGTAGTTATATTTACTTAGGTATCCACTTCACATTTATAAATTGTTTTCTTTTTAAAGATAACAAGCTCATTTAGTTTTTGTTTTTTTATCTTGATGTCTGACAGAAGAAAAAAAATATGTAATTACAATGAAATAAAAAAATTGTTTGATGATATGAATCATATAAGAGTGTCGAGTTAATTTTGACTGAAGTTTTAACCACCTTGGTACAATATAATAGGTCGTCCCTTCATTCTTATCCCAGACAAGAAGTAGAGTTATCATCTTCAATCCAGATCTCAGGCTCCAGCTATCCGCCTGTGCCTTGCCTAGGGCTCGTATTACCCATTGTGCTGGTGTGGGTATAATAGCGTTGGCTGACAAAAAAAACGCGAAACGCCTGTGTTAAGTAATTCCATTCGATGTGCTCACTAGCCCGTCTTCTACGCAAACGAATGGCGCGAATCGCATCGCATCTATTAATATAGTCATGCATAAACTTTCGTGTTTTATGACTGGTTAAAGCCCTGAAAAGGACTAGAGGCCCCCCTCCTTTCGAGTCAGAGCTCTCTAATGTCTCAGTGCTGGACACATTTTTTGCCCCGACGCATGGGCTTTATTAACCCCCTTGGATGGCTCACCGCAATCGCCGGATGTCACTTTTCAGTGGCATTGCTATCCAAGGAGGCACTTAGCCCTGGACTGGGCTTTTGGCCATGGTGCTTGGCCTATTTCGAGACCTTTAAGACCTTTGAATTATTCTCACTGAAAGACCCCAGAGCGCCTCCACGCCAGCCTCAGGAAAAGGCAAAGGAAAGGGACAAGAAAAGGGCCGCACCTTGAGAGCCCCCACCGCAAGCCAAGGTCTGTAGGATTGTAGTACATACCCCAGGTCCACATCCACACTAGTAGGCAAATGAAAGCTATAATCTTTTCCCTTTGTGTGGAAGTTTGTATTATGACTGGTTAAAGCCCTGAAAAGGGGTAGTGGCCTCCCCTCCTTCAGAGGCAGAGCTCACCCGTGTCTCAGTGCTAGACACTTTTGCCCCTGCGCGTGGGCCTATTAACCCCCCTGGTGGCTCACCGCCTTGGCCGGATGTTACCTTTTGGTAACATTGCTATCCAGAGAGGCGCTTAGCCCTAGGGCTGGTCTTTTGGTCGTGGTGCTGATCTTTATTTGCTGACCTTAAGACCCTTTGGTTGGCTGCGTATTGTAACAGAGCGTACCGGCCTTCCGCCTCAACTCCCGCCTACTAAAGTCCCCTACTAAATGTCTAAGTTCACCTAACTTTATCTCAGGTGGATTATTGCCAAATTTAACCAGTTTTTCCTACGGGTGTCCCTATACCAATGATGTGTTAGCCACCTATTCAATTATCCAAATGTTCCTGAGTTATGAATTTTGAATATATTTTGATGAGGTTGAATTTTGCGTACTTAGCGTACTTATATGGTTCTAAACAAAAGAAATCAATCTCTAGGTGTATGTCACCTAATTTTGACATTTATCACCGCTTTGACAATCGTTGGTTTTTCATTTTGACCGCCTTTCCAAAGGATCTCGTTTTAATCTTGTTCTTCCAGGCCAAAGTGAAGACATAGGTTGTAGGCTTATTTTCGGACAGTTGGCCGCGCGGCCCGGACTGTCCATCGCTAATCGGTCTACTCCGCTCCTGGGAGTTAGGGCTATCAGGTGGGAGGTTCCTGATTTTCCCTTATCGGCCTTGACCTTTTTGTCCTTGTCATGGTGGGAAATCTTATCCTATATATAGTGCTTATAGGAGTCAGGATCCACCCAGGCTTGTGCTAGTATGAGTCCTAGCGCCTGTTTTATGTTATGGACTAGGTATGGTGCTTGCAGTTATGTATATGTTTGTATGCGGAGATGGGTTATTAGGGTTCCGATACAGGGGGTAGCCAGACTGACGAACGCTTCGATTATATCCCTGAAGCCCGGACTTGACGGAAAACACCACCTTACACCAAAACTCAAAATACCTAAACCATAAAAAAAACGTGGAAAGCGAGACCTAAAAAAACCCAATTAATTTCACTTTTTCACCTACAAACAAACACACACTGTCTTACTGGTCAAAGAAAGGAAGTGCTTATAGCCACACTTCTATCTTTTCCACATAAAACAAAGAAACGAAATACTTATAGACACATTCTTATTTTTTTTTAACTTACTAACATGCAACTGGCAATTTGACAAGTATCTCTTCTCTAGAGGGTTGGGTAGCCCTGAAAAGGGTTATTGTACTGACGGGGAGGTATGGCAATCTCTTGACGTCTACGATTGCGTTCCCGTTAGGCGGCAGTCTTTCCCACAGGATATGGTCTGCTTCTGTGGAAGGAAGAGAACTCTTTCATAAAATCACGACAGTCAACAAAACCCCTGTCTGGCTCCTGCTGCTGCTGCTGTCTCTGCTTTTAAAGTCTGTACTTCTCCGTCCATTCTTCTTGCTCCTTCTTAATTTTCTCACTGAAGACCACTTCTATCAGATCTTCAACCACTATCAACATCCTTACATTACTTATCTCATGAGGCTTCGGTAGACGGTTTTGCCAAACATGGTGTTAATTCACGTAAGCTTTGTTCAGTTCGGCTAGTCTTGAACACATCTTCATTGGAGGATGAGACAACAATGGATGGTCAGATTGTTGTTGTTGTTGTTGATGATGATGTTAGTTTCATTTGAAGTGGTTTTCGTACATTTGTACATGTACCACTGGTTTATTCCTGCACCTCAGGATGATATATATCCCGGGGAAAGGAATTCCCCCAGGAATGTATGCACTCAATGAGTGCTGTCCATTCGCCTTCAGAACGCGGACCTGTTGGTTGCATGCGATCTAACTGTAGGGCCTGCATGAGTGGGAAATTAATCCAATAGACACTCATGATATCAATCTGCTGTTGCAAATTATGGATTGGTGGGAGTAATGCCTTTACGATCTCATTTATTTTGTTTGGTGTAAGTATTTATGCACGCATTGCGCGCTTTTAGTTTGAAGTCTGGTAGAGGAAAAGGAGAATTACAACCTGCACGGTTATTCGAATTTTGGATATTCAAGTATTAAAGACTCGAAAAAGTCTAAATGCCTCTAATAAATTTGAAGATACTCTGTGCTGTTTCGGAGTGGTTAGTAGAAGAGAGTACCTCTGACGACATCCATTGGAATGTTTTGATTTTTTATCATTACTTTGTGTGAACGGTACTGATGGTCCTGAGCTTAGACCACTTTATATGATATAATATCTTTTTATGTCATGCTGCGTTTATTTATGGGCCTATCGGTTTTGCAGAATCATGGTTTGGGACCGAATCCATGCTTAGAGTTTTTGTTTGCAGCCTTGTGCGGCGGCGGCGGCCTGATAGTCCTGGGGTTTGACCAACTGATATGTATCTATTTGTGGTCTTAGTGTTGTTTCCCATTAATGTTTTATGTTGCTGCTTTATGCAGCTGGCCCTGATGGTCCTGGTGTTCTGACCACCTTATGATTACTAGCTTTTAGGGTTAATATATATATATATATATATATATATATATATATATATATATATATATATATATATATATATATATATTGGGATGGGCGTCTTTTGTGGTAGTTATGGTGGCTTGATAGTGTCAGTAGGTGTGTTAGACATGGTTAATGGGTGATAGGTTGCATAAATGCATAATTTATAAGAATTTTTTTTAAAAAGTTTTTTTTAAATTTTAGATATTGTTGATTGATCTGGTTTTATCTATGGTGGCTGATACCTTATTTGCTTAATAATGTATTGTTGTGTATCTTATTTAGTTCATTGGGTGTAGTTATTGCCCTCCGCGTGATAGATCTGGTCGCTAATTGAAATTTTCAAAAGACATCCTCCCACATCAGATTCGCTTGTTTCCATGGTTTTAATTTTGTTAGCTTTGGGTTGTCATGATTCTTAGATACTGTTTGTGAGCCATATCTAGGTCGGTTGGTTGTTATTGGTTATTATGTTTTGGTTTGGGGTTTGGGTGGTTCTATTATATTTTATTTATTAATGATATTTATGATATTTTGTATGTGGTTGCGATTTTGGGGTTGTTTTTGCCTACGAATTCTGGGTATATACTTGTGGATCCAATTTTGTTTTGTTCCAGATTGATTTTAGTTCTTTCTTGTTTGTAGTTATAGCAGACATTGAATACATTATGTAAATCTTCTGGTTTTTTACAGTGGTAGCAGTTGATGTTGGTTGATTTTAGTCCAATGTATTTTCCGAAGCTATTAGTTAGCTTGATTTTTCCGGTGATGGAAGTCATTGTACCATTGATGTGCACTACGTTTCTTAACTAAAGATTAGAGATAGCCATAACGATCACGAAACCATACATCTACTGTTTCATTGTTTCTAGAACAGTTACCATCAAAATAAGCCACTAAATGTTCTAATGGATATCACAGACTGCGTTAAGAAAATGCAACAATATTGCCCACACAACATGGAATCTGTGCCTTGTAATTTTATATGATCGGATCGTGTTTTCTGGGCATTTTGTTTTCTCCATAAAGTTGATGATGTCATCTTCCAAAGGTTATAATCCATACGAATCAAAATACTTCACATAACCATCTTTAGAGAAGTAGATAGTTACCCAGTGGGTTCCTGGGAGATGACTGTCGTCCGTGTTGATGACATAAGCTTGATTGTCTTGACGTTTCCAATGAGGATGTTCATCTTTAGTACACACGAAATGATTCCAAGAAGCAGTGCACGAACTGTTGTTCAAAAGGTAATAACGTTACCAAATGGCCATTTTTTCATTTTAATGATAAGTCATCAATTCATTTCTGACCTTTTGCTTAAAAATCTCTCACAAGTAACAGTTTTTGCGCTTCGTCTCTAAACTCGATGCGATAGATCTCCAGAGTAGTCAGTTGAGGAGAGGAATTATCACGCAAGTCTTTATACCACTGATGCAACACTGCTTCTTCCGAGTTGAGACCCGAAGCGTCTTCCAAATACTCATCCAATTTTTCTAATTGACATTTTGGAGAAATTCTTTGCCGTGAGTCAAAGCAGCATCTATCATGACGTGCAATTCTAGTGTCACCATCGGTTTCAAAAAGGAAGCCACTGAACGAAACGCTAATGTCAGCATATCTCTTAAACCATGTCCTCGCTTTTGAGCGACTCCTCGGTAAACAAGATACTTGACTTATAAGTCGTTAGTGAATCGTTTTCTAATATGGAGTTTCATTGTAACTTTCCCTCTGGTGAATGGACTGTTTTGTCCCATATCTCCTTTTTTAGTAATGTTGACACTGTAGAAATACGACTTACTGACGGGCAAATAGTGAGGATGTACAAATTACCTGTGAACGTGATAGGTGTTTTCACCTTCCTCGACAGCGGTTTTGGCAGAATCCACCTTGAAAGGAATGACTCGCAGCAACGGTATGGAGGTGGGTCCCAACACGTTGTACTCCACCACATCGGAGTACACTAAGATTTAATTGAGTCCTTGGTTCATTCTATAGGGAATCGAAAATATTTCGCAAAATCCAACTTGCTGGTAATGGATGTTATTTCATTTTTAATATTGATCTTCTTGAGATCTCCACCCAAACTATAAAACAATTCAGGACAAAATGTAATGGAAAATAGTTTGTCCTCTGGAAATTTGATCAGTATGAGACGAGCAACCTTATGGTAATCGATGGTGAAACTTCGTTTTGTCCACGGTTTTGTCAAACACTGCATTGTATTTGGTAGCAATCCTGAGTTTTTACCAGATGTTGATCACTAAAATAATAGCCTACATGAATGGTCAAAAGTAAGGTAAACTGTTTAGTTTTAGGGTCCAGTGTATTCATATAGTCACCTACAGTTGTGCATTCATCTAAGAAGCCACATACCAACGGGCTTCGTGATCCAGTTGGATGACCTCAGGTAATTTGGCCGTGAAACAGCATAAGGTGTTTGAGGAAACATCTGCATTAAACTGTCACTGGGTAACGTTCAGTAATATTGGTTCATAATTCCAGAATTCTTCTGTCCGAATGGTCGCTGAAGGTCAGAGAAGTGTCTAAAAGAGGATTTTTGTTGTTATTGTGACTGCTGACATGGTGACTGACGTTAGACGCAAGGCCCCCGATATTACCGTTAGATGAACATTTCAGGGAATGATTGGGAAGAAGGTAACCGATACAACTGCTCAGTAAAATGGTCCACAATTGTTTTTTGTCCTTGTTGCAAACTCAAATTGGCAATGGCAGCACCGATGTCACAATACACCACAAATATTTGGTAGAAAAAGACGATTTGCATTTTAGGCACGCGTTCTCCACACCACACCCACAAAGGATGTTCTTGTAGATCTTGCAAAGAAGAATTGGGGAAGGAGTGGTCACAGCTGTATTGGTTGGAGCTATGTTAAGGGGCATGATGGACATTTCTCTTTATTGTCGAGGACTTGTGAAGCGTCGATCACAAAATCTTTACTAGGAGGTTGTCCTTTCCAACACAGTTTGTTTTTTGACACATCGTTTTCCTACTTTACGGGTTTTTCGATCGAGAATACATACTATTGATGTCGTACACTTCATCTTCCTTTTGGTCACGCGTTGTAACTCGAGCAAGTTAAACGTTCCTTTTAACACTTCTCCGTTCATGTCTTCCAATTTGTAGGCAGCAGGATGACAACCACGTACTCGCGCAGTGACACGAAACAATCCGGTGGTCCGTTTGGGTAAGTAACCTTTGTCAAAGGAGTTTGGTTTTGCAAATGCATACCCAATCTCCTGATCCCAACGCTCCACCTTTCTTGGGCACAGCCAAAGTCGGGGACGTACCAAACAGGCGCTCAAAGACGGTCACTTCGTTATCGAGAGTCACTTCTTCAAGAATATATCCGATTCTCCGATGGCAAGATTTGGTTGAATGATTGGACTAGGTGCTATAAGACCATCGATTTAAGAGAGAGTGTGTTGAAGCGTAAATATTTCCACACGCGCTTTTTCAAGGTACGTTGAAAACGTTCCATGCTGTTGTCTTTGGTTTCTGTATTCTCGGAGGTGAAAAAATGAATGTTTAGTTTCTTTAATTTTATAAAGCTTGGTTCAGAAATTCAGTATATTTGTCGGTTTGCCATCGAATAGGGTGACGACCACTTTGTTTCAACAACAGTTTTAGGGCTCTCGCTAACTCAGTGTTTGATTTAGACGTCAATAGCACTACCCAGGCAAGTTTGGAAAAGACCTTAATGACACAAAACAAACATTTGTAGCTACAAATGCAGTTTGCCAAATGAGATATATCGGCTAAATCGACTTGCCATTGATGATCGATGAACTGGGAAAATTTCGTCGAATGGGTTTGTGTAAGGTGTACGTGGATTGTTCATGTAACATCGTTGCACTTGAGGTTAACGGACACTTCTCCGACGGGTTTTGGCAAGACGATATAATTTCTGAACTCCTCCGTAACCTGCAAGATGGGCTGGCTAGTATTCTTCTTGACGAATTGTTTTTTAATAAGCCACCCACTCTTCACTGATGCCACTCTGGTAGGGTCAAGGAAGGGTTTGGAAACGGTTTTAAGTGAAGGATTTTCGCAAAGGACTAAATCGGTACAGCTAAAGAGGAGGAGGATGTCAACACTGGCTGAGAAGTTCTTGGAGACAGGGGTTTCCATTTTTCATCAAATTAGGAAAGATGCGTGTAACATCAATATTGGATGACATCATCAGCAACAGAGAAGTGGAAGAACCTGAGGCTACTGGAGATGTGGTCGCCATCGCTGTAGGTCGCGGCATGAAGATGTAAGCTTTCTTCATGGCCCAAATGCCTCTCTTGCGGATGGAATCAGTTTTCTGGAGTCTTTCCTTTTTTTTCTTTTTCTGGGGATATTTCTTAGTCTGAGGCTGTGACCTGGTCTTGACACCGCTACTCTTTTTTCTGGGTACTTGGTGGGGGGGGGCTTTTAGGCATTAGGATCATATTTTACGAGTCAGCGAATGATGACACCTCCTAGAGAACTACTACCTCCAGGTTTCAAAATGATTTGCTTTTTGGTTTGAGTGTCAATGCGGAGATCTGGTAGTTGCGTCATGGTTACTATGTTTCTGTCAGTAAAGCTTATTGTTTAATGTGGGATCTGAAAGATGCCTTGCAGTAATTGATGTCCTGTCGCCGTAAACAAGACTTCTTTGAGACTGGCTTCTAAGACACGAGCACGTATTTGTGGATTTGTTTGCGACTGATGAAGTACAAGGCACGAATCAATTTTACGGGAAAATGAGACTGAATGGATGTCATGTTGATACTGTGTGAGACAGACCAAACATTTTCGATATGTGTTTAAACTATATTTTTTGTTGTTGTTAATTCGACTTGGACGTGTACACGAGAGTTCCTCCGTCTTGACACCAGTGGCGAGGGTAGTGGGTTTTAAATCACGAGTAAATAAGCGTGTGAGTTTGAGTGGCATTGTTGTACGCATGTGTAAGACAAGGTGTTCCTAACTGTATGGCTAACACTTGCTCTTGCGATTTATCTCTAGGGATTTTAAACAAGACCAAGTAATGAGCATTGAGACTGATAACACGTTGGGCTTTAATTTGTTGACAAAAATGGGTAATGCAAATGACACTGGCATTACGATGATGCCCTTTACGCGGAAACCACAATTTAATTTCTTCGTCTTCTCAATGACCAAATGGGTTTGAGTGGGGTCAGACATGATCCAGTCGTCTTCATGAGGAATGCCTCCCACAAACACGATGGAATCGCCTAGACTTTCTCGCAGGAGGCTGTACGCCGATTGTAACACCACACGATAAGTTGTGGTGGACTATCGATTAAATGTTTATGTTCGATCAAACGTTTGAGAAATTCAGGTTTGCCTGAAACGCTAGGTCCGGCAATTAACGTTAAAGGGATGACGAAGATACAAGGCCTCCCAACTGGCCCGATGTAAGTTTTGCCGATGATTTTGAAAGTGGAGGAAATGTGAGCAGAGACAGCAGAGGTAGCCATAGTGTAGGGAATGTCACTTTTGACACGAAGATAGACAATACAAGAGTTTTTATACTTTTTTTCAGGACGCGTTTTTTGCAAACTATAAATGTGAATACAAAAACAAAAGTAAATAAAGGCCAAATGGTCAAGTACATGGATAAAATGCACATCAAAACGATCATAATGGAATATGAACAAGTCACTGTGCAACAACTCTGGTGATGAACGATTGGTGTCGTAATGACAATTGGCCATGTTCTTAGAGACTCTACACTTTTGGCACAGACACAGAGGTTCTCCCAGAACAGCCTTTTTCGGATGTCCAAGATTGATGACGGTCCTGTGCTGAAGAGGGTAGTTTTCCTCCGTGTCAGCTTTTTCTGGCACTGCAATCAACACAGGTTTAAAAGTCACTTTTTCACTGAACATTTGAATTTATGATCACAAATCTGGGGCATAAATTGCCGCTTCCTTTTACCAAGCTTCAAAACCTAAACTTTTTCAGCCTTCCTTTTACCAAGCTTCAAAACCTAAACTTTTTCAGCCACGTACATCTTTAAAGTAAGGGTGTAAGTCACAAGCTACACACACACACACACACATACACACAAACAGACACACATCGTTGTACACATCTTCACCGACTCAAAGTTGATGAAGATGTTTCCATAGAGGTAGATAATTATCAAGATGAAAGGCAAAGCTTTTAATATAACGAATTTCTCGTGTACATATAAATGGACTACTTTCATGTTTTGGGTGGTATGTACTGTTCGTAAACAGCCCACAAGGAATCTGCTGGTAAAAGAAATCCCAAAAAGCAGGTCACTAAAACACACACCATACGTAGACCCCAATTCAATGGACACAGTCCTCATAAAATGCGTTGGAAATCCTCCACAGTTTGATGACTGTCATTGATTTCCTTCCATGGAATATGTTGTATCACTAATGATAAAGGCCTTGGCATGGTAGCAAGTTTTTATACCCTCGTTGCTGTCAGGTAATATTGTGGTGGTTTCTCACAATACAGATTGCATCGAGTCCACAAGAAATCGGCTGGTAAACAAAATCCCAGAAAGCAAGTCACTACAACACACTATATGACGATCCAAATTCATTTGATACAGTGCTCGTAAAATGAGTTGGTAATCCGCCAGTCTGAATACTGTCAATGACGAATTTCCACTGAATATGTGGTATCAGGAATGATAAAGGTTGTGACATGGTAATCAGTTTTTGTACCTCCTTGGAGTACTTTTTGAACAGAATCGGTTATATTTCAGTACTTTGCCAAAATGATTAGTCACTAACTCACACACCACCAGTCATACAGAAGTTTTCTCTTGAACTAAGATTTGTTGGTGTAAAAAAGTAGTAATCTTCTAACTCGCCTGTTGGAATTTGGTGTACTATGATCACCTTGTAAGTGGAATGGGTGGCATCCAAAACTTTACCAATTTCACGCAATTCATCAATGTCTGACCAATGGGACAGATTGAAATGAATTAGTCTTTTTATGCCATTCAGGTACCACTGGTTCCAACAATCGGTGACATAAAGGATGCAGTTGTTCTTTCCGTTGAACTTGTGTTTCGACAAACTCTAGGTAGGCATGTTCTGTCAGCTCCAGAGGTAGATTCTGAATGTACTGCTCTAAACTAGATATTCACAGCAATGTCTTTCTTTTGTCGGAGGCAATAAGTGTACCTTCTGCATAGAGATGATCATACTCCAGTGGCGAATCTAAATTGTTTAGTCACTAACTTGCACATCACACACCGTTCAGAAGTTTCCTCTTGAACTCAGTTTGCGTTGTGTAAAAGATTTTTTAACCCTCTAACTCTTGTTTTGGAATTTATTCCAGTAAGTCTACCTTGTAGTAAAAAGAATCAGTAACAAACTAATCGTTCTCACCTACAAGTAGTTGATCAATGTCTGACCACTGGAACAATTTCATTAGAATCAGTCCTCTTATAACATTCACGTACCAGTGGTTTAAACATCAGTGACATAACAGAAGGAATTGTTCTTTGTGTTGAACATGTATTTAGACGAACTCTGTAAATGCATTCTCTCAATTCCAGAAGCAAACCACAAATGTTCTCTTGTAAAGTATCCATGAACATATCAGTCAAATACTTCTCCTAGAGCGAACGTGACGTACGTAGTGAGCAATTTGTGGCCACGGCCATTGCAGGAAATGATGAAAAATATTAATAAAATCTTCTAATGTAAATGGTCTTGGGTGGAATATGAATGCACACTTAATCCAGAGGAATCAGACTTGTTTGTTGACTTTTGTTATTTTTCTCTTGTGAATTTCTCAATACAAAAATTCCTCAGTCAACAATTAAAATTTTGCTATGACAAGTCCCTGCCAAATTTCCTTGTATATATTATCTTCCAATGCGTTTGGTAATCTTTGACTATTATTTTTTAAATGGGGTTTAAATACATATCTAGGTTTTGTCCAACATTTGACTTCTAGCCAAGCTGGTTTCTTAAACAACATGGTATACCACTTCAGTGACTAGGTCCCACTAAAAGAAGGTAGTGATAGTGAGGAGACCATCAAGGATGTTCCAGGTAAGCAGAATCTTTCTTATCCTACTCATGAAGTGACACACTTAAACTGAAACACTTGACTTTATCCCCTTTGCCCAAATAGACAAATCCAGCTCTGGCTAATTCTTCTGAGGTAGGTAAATCATATTGTTCTTTCACAGGTTCATTTCTATGAGGGTACGGTGAAATTCACTTAAGTTTTTCAGGGTTGGATGAAATCCACCATAAAAACCAGTGAAGTGAAAAGGTGAACGATAACGCTCAGGTTTGACACGCACAGCATCACTTTCCATGGTAGGTATAGTTGTAATAATCAGAGCAAAATTCCCAGAATTCCCAGTACTGAATCGCTGAGGTGACAGCGTATGACATCCGAGCAATCGCAAGGCACAGCATCGCACTCGAGTTTGTTTTCACTTGATACTTGCTGTTTGAAAGGATTAATATTTTTCGCTTGGTGCATGTAGTTACAATGAACTATCGGTCTTGGACATTGTCGCCTTTATTATGCTGGCTTTTACCAGCTTGTCCGTATGGCAGTGGTGTTCAAACAATTTGAAGCTGTGGACTCCTTAGCATGTCATGGTCAGATGGCGGACCCCTATCAGCAAATCCAATAAATTTGGCCGATCGACATTATTACTTTGTGTAATCCACTGGTGTCATTCAACACAATTTAACCATGCACCATATAAGGAAAAGATAATAAGAAAACATCACTCTTTTTCTCCCAGAAGCAGACATTTCTACCTTATGCAATACAGCGTTATGTTGTTATATTTAATGCAACATTGTTTCCTAATTAACAAATATTCCACTTATGCTTGCCTTTACAATTATAAAGTATTAAATGTGGGCCAACAAGGGGGCAGGCTGACTGTTATGTACTGCACAGTAGTGTGAGATCAACATATTTTTAAGTTGTCCAGGACCAATGTGGGACTGTGGATGTGGTCAAAAATGGCAACAAAAAAAGTTTTAAATCACCAAACCTTTGGTCGGGTGGCCTTCTTGGCCGCTGAAAATAAACTGATGCAGTACACAAATTAAAATTATAAGATTACTTTGACTTGGTACAACTTCACAGTCTGTAGAAAGATTGACATTAAGCAAGTTGAATAACAGAGTGCACTGAATTTTCCATATATATATATATATATATATATATATATATATATATATATATATATATATATATATATATATATATATATATATGTGTGTGTGTGTGTGTGTTTGTGTATGAAAAGGTTCTGCAATTAATTATTTACTGCTTAGATTGAGCATTTCCTCAAAAAATAAAAAGGATATACTGAGTACATGGACTTCAGGATAAGTACATAAAGGATATACTGAGTACATGGACTTCAGGATAAGTACATAAAGATATGTGTGAGAAGGATATACCAAGTACAGGGACTTCTGGATAGGTACATAAAAATGTGTGTGAGAAGGATATACTGAGTACATGGACTTCAGGATAGGTACATAAAGGATTTACTGAGTACTTGGACTTCAGGAATGGTATATAAAGGATGCACTGAGTACATGAACTTCATGATAGGTACATAAAGATGTGTGTAAGAAGGATATACTGAGTACATGGACTTTAGGATAGGTACATAAAGGTGTATATAAGAATATACTGTGTACATGGACTTTTGGATAGGTACATAAAGGTGTATATGAGGATATACTGAGAATATGGACTTCAGGATAGGTATATAAAGAATATAATGAGTACATGGACTTCAGGATAGGTACATAAAGGATATACTGAGTACAAGGACTTCATGATAGGTACATAAAGGATATACTGAGTACATGAACTTCAGGAATGGTACCTAAAGTATACACTGAGTACATGGACTTCAGGATATGTATATAAAGATGTGTGTGAGAAGGATATACTGAGTAGATGGTCTTCAGGATAGGTACATAAAAATGTATATGAGGATATACTGAGTACATGGACTTCAGGATAGGTACATAAATGATCTACTGAGTACATTGACTTCAGGATAGGTACATAAAGGATATACTGAGTACATGGACTTCAGAATAGGTACCTAAAGATGTGTGTGAGAAGGATATACTGAGTACATGGACTTTTAGATAGGTACATAAAGGTGTATATGAGGATATACTGAGTACATGGACTTCAGGATAGGTATATAAAGAATATAATGAGTACATGGATTTCATGATAGGTACATAAAGGATATACTGAGTACATGGACTTCATAATAGGTACATAAAGGATATGCTAAGCACATGGACTTCAGGAATGGTACATAAAGGATACACTGAGTACATGGACTTCAGGATAGGTACATAAAGGATATACTGAGTACATGGACTTTAGGAATGGTACATAAAGGATACACTGAGTACATGGATTTCAGGATAGGTATATAAAGATGTGTGTGAGAAGGATATACTGAGTACATGGACTTTTGGATAGGTACATAAAGGTGTATATAAGGATATACTGAGTACATGGACTTCAGGATAGGTATATAAAGATGTGTGTGAGAAGGATATACTGAGTACATGGACTTCAGGATAGGTACATAAAGATGCATATGAGGATATACTGAGTACATGGACTTCAGGATAGGTACATAAAGGATATACTGAGTACATGGACTTTAGGATAGGTACATAAAGATGTGTGTGAGGAGAATACTATGACAAGAAAGTAATAAAAACCTTGTAGAGAAGAGCAGGAATTACAAACCTCAAATGCTGTTAAAATAGAATGAATTCCTGACATTTATCATGCATCTAATGCAGAAAGTCATGTAACATAGCACACCTTAGTGGCATTTATCAAGGTTTGTTATCAGGTTAAAGGTAGCTGTGCACTACAACAAATATTATTGACAGCAAGTGCATACATTAAAATGGACAAAGCCTCAGCAGTATTGGGAATTAATTAATGTACTAATTGCTTAATGAGCCAGCTGATTAGCGATAGCCCTTTGCCATATTTTATTTGTAAAACAATACTGTAGATTTTGTCAGCAAGTAAATATTTAATGATAAAGCCTCTGTTTTAAATTAAATCTATAAATTAATAAATTAATGAATTACCTACCATATTTACATGCTTATGGAGGGAGGGAGGGATGAAGGGATAGATTACATACATACATACATACATACATACATACATACATACATACATACATACATACATACATACATACATACATACATACATAAATACAAACATACATATTTGCATGCATGCATGCACACACATACATACATACATACTTGCATGCATGCACACACACATACATATATACACACATATATACATACATACATATGTACATACATATGTACATACATACATTCATACATACATACATGCATACATACATACATACATGCATGCATGTATGTGTACACACATACATACAAAATATGCATACATATTTGCATGCATGCATGCATACACACACATACATACATACATACATACATACATACATACATACATACATACATACATACATACATACATACATACATACATACATACATACATACATACATACATACATACATACATACATACATACATGCATAGATACATACATGCATACATTCATACATACATACATACATACATACATACATACATACATACATACATACATACATACATACATACATACATACATACATACATACAGACAGACAGACAGACATAAATACATACATACATACAGACAGACATACATAAATACATACATACAGACAGACAGACAGACATAAATACATGCATGCATACATACATACATACATACTATGCATGCATGCATACACACACACATACATACATGCATAGATACATACATACATACATACATACATACATACATACATACATACATACATACATACATACATACATACATACATACATACATACATACATACATACATACATACATACATACATACATACATACACAGACAAACAATTAAAAAAAAAATAAATTGTTGAGAAAAAAAATTCCTAAATGTGCATAGGATTACAGTTGACAACACCATCAGTGGAATTTCAAACTTAAATTCAACTCTTACAAATTTAGTTTAGAAATGTAACCTTTTTCTTCCATCTGCTTTTCATCAACAGATATTGTGCACAATGCCAACCACTCCAAAATGACATTCACTGCTGTTTTCCTAAAATGTCTCAACAGAATTGTTTTATTTTGTAAAAATGCATGAAATTTTATTTTTGGTTTTCTATACATTTTGCTTTTGATGCTTCAAACAATATATTAAATTTTGTATATCAAATCAAAGAAGTTGCTTAATTTTAAAATATCTAAATATTATTATGTTTGAATTAATTAGAAAATCACACTGCTTAAGTTCACACTTAAAACAACCAGGTTTGTTCATTCTCTGTTAGTTTGATCTCACTAAGATTTCACCAATTTTCTTGCTTCATTATAAGCTTGGAACTGAAAATGTTACCATATATTTTTCTTGCAAATCACCAAAATTTCGTCTTGCATACATTGATGCAGAAGATAAACATATATTGCAATAAACAACAATCTTAATTTTTATTAATCTGTTATATATTCTTCTTAATGCTCCTATTTAATTTTCCCAAGTTCCCTGATATTACTATCTATTCCCATAGTCCTGCAAAACGCAATCAAAAAGTGTCAGAAACGTCTTCTTCAGAATTGTGTATCTGGCAGAACCTCAGTACAGTGAAACCTGTCTCGAAAGACACTATTATGAGAGACCACATTTTGAATAACCAGGTTCTCAAAACACTGATTGATTCGTTATATACTTTTGTGACCTGTAACAAGAGACTACCCCATTTTAGAGATCACAATTTTGGATAGAAGGGGTGGTCTTTAAAGACAGGTTCTATTATATTTTAGAATTTAACATTGCACCAGAATATATGCTGCTGATGAAAACTATTTTTATGTAGCAAATGATGAACATTGTTTCCTTGAAATATACCCTATTGACAGATTATCTCCCTTTACAATGTTATTTCCCTAGAATATTGTTACATCAAATGAGCCTACAGTTTAATAATTTAAATTTTAGATGTAATTAGTAAATGGTGTTCATCCATCAAATTAAGAAATGGGATCCAAATGAAAAAAATATCAATAATTCTGACAAAAAATAGCAGCTTTTGTGCCTTGGAAGTTATTTTTCCTTATGCAGCTATACAAATGTCTTCCCCATCTTCTTCAGGAATAAATATTTAATTCAAAATAAATTTTTAATGTCCTAATCAGGTCAATTAGTAGCCATGGCATTTGTTACATATAGCCAAACCATGATGAAGCCAGACATTAGTACAAAGTCAGCATCTGTTCCATCCAGAATGATTTTTATAGAGGATTGAATTTTATATAGACAATGATTTTATAGGGGATTGAATTTTATGCAAAGAATGAGTTTATAGGGGATTGAATTTTATATAGACAAAGAATGAGTTTATAGGGGATTGAATTTTATATAAACAGACAATGAGTTTATAGGGGATTGAATTTTATATAAACAGACAATGAATGATTTTATAGGGGATTGAATTTTATATAGACAGACAAAGAATGAGTTTATTGGGGATTGAATTTTATATAGACAGACAAAGAATGGGTTTATAGCGGATTGAATTTTATATAGATAAAAATAAGTTTATTGGGGATTGAATTTTATATAGACAGACAAAGAATGAGTTTATAGGGGATTGAATCTTATATAGACAGACAAAGAATGATTTTAATGAGGATTGAATTTTATATAGACAGACAAAGAATGAGTTTATTGAGGATTGAATTTTATATAGACAAAGAATGATTTTATAGGGGATTGAATTTTATATAGACAGACAAAGAATGAGTTTATAGGGGATCAAATTTTATATAGACATACAAATATTTTTATTGAGGATTGAATTTTTTATAGACAGACAAAGAATGAGTTTATAGGGGATTCAAAAATTTTATATAGACAAAGAATGAGTATATTGAGGATTGAATTTTATATAGATAGAAAAAGAATGAGTTTATTGGGGATTGAATTTTATATAGACAGATAAAGAATTGAATTTTATATGGACAGACAAAGAAGAGAGATGAGGTTCAGCAATCAAATGAATAGTTTTCAAGAGTGTTGATTCCTCATCAATATTGTTTATTATTGTGAACAAAATGCAAATCTTGAGACAAATTGATTTAAATGATACTAAATTAGATTACATTGTACAAAATATACAACAATACTGGTAAATAAAGAATACAAATATATTTTAAATAAATGCTACTGTTTGATCACTGTTCTATGTAAACAGCAAATATCTAATGAATGCTATTATTTTCAACATACATATGCGGCAGTAAAAAAATATATCTAAAATTAATTCCAAAATAAATTTGTATAAATTTGGAATGTTCAAATGGATTTTCTACAGTTTTGGTAATGTAAGCACATAGCAATGTAAATGCATGTACAGAGAAATTCCTATAAATTTATCATTATAAAAGAAGCTGTAAAACACAGAAAGCAAAATTTCATGCAGGTTAAATAACAGTCATATATATTAGTTACCAATATTCTGATCACTCCTTAATCCTTGTTTTGAAGAAAATATCATCATGGATGAGAGAAAAGAAATGCATATACAAATTTCTTAATCAGCTCAATCAATAATGAGATGAAAAATCAAATTGACTAAAAAATACACAATTTGATGTATGACTGTATGGCACAAAGTAATGGATTTTGAATATAATATTTATTAGAATTGGTCAAATACTATCAAGTTTTTATCTTAAAAATCTTCGTTGGTAAAGCAATCACATGTATGGCTTCATGGCAGATCTTTACTGTTGGCAGTTTCCTTGACCCTGACATCTAGTTTTGCACAAATAAACTGTTTGTCATTTTCATTATTTAGTTTAAGATGAATTGTGTATTTTCCCTGTTAAAATAAATAAAGAAACATATTATTATTTAACTCACACATTTCTTTTCCAAAACCGCACAAAACATAAACATGGACAATTTCATCCTAATCTTGTTTTCTTACATAAGAGAAACAAAATTGATTTAAGGTCAAAAATGGATTTGATAAATATATAAGAAACTGTCGTGTCCAGAAAGGAAGCAACATATTTTCAACCACAAGCAAAATGTAAGCTTTTATTTCAAATTTTTTTTATGTGGAACACAGTGTGAACCAAGTACATTTTATTCTTTAAAGTTACATGCTTAAAAGTACACCCTGTAACTACTTAAAATGCAGTAATTTTGGGGCTGTACCCACTGGGCCTCCATCTGGGGTTCCATTTTACAGACCCTTTGTCTAAGCCCACCTCAATGTGCTAACTGAATCACATATCAACCAACAAAAAATTATTCAGAAATGCAAATTTCAAAATCTTTCACAGCTGATGCTAAAAGAATAATTTTGTATAAGGATGTAGACGATCAACAGCCTGTTCACATTTACACTTAACTATTTGAAAAGATATTATTTTCAACATAATAACCTATTCAAAGCTTGCAGGCTGCATGACACACAAATTTTTCTGATTGATATTTATATCTTTATTAAGATTATTTTTATACTAGTGAAAAATGCACCACATAACTTACCGGTGACAGCACAGAAAGATCGGATATAGTGTCACTTCCGTAAATAGATTCTGGAAGAAGACATTATATCAAAGGGTTAATCTTGCATGAAATAAGCATCAGTTATCAAAGAAAAATGTTCAGCATTTAAACAGGATTGTCTTGAGTGTTGGTTCCAAAGTCTTCGGAATTGTCTCTAAATATCCATATAAGGTAAGGAAAAAGTTTTGTTACCAAAGTCTTCAGAATTGTCTCTAAATATCCATATAAGGTACGGAAAAAAGTTTTGTTACCAAAGCCTTCAGAATTGTCTCTAAATATCCATATAAGGTAAGGAAAAAAGTTTTGTTACCAAAGTCTTCAGAATTGTCTCTAAATATCCATATAAGGTAAGGAAAAAAGTTTTGTTACCAAAGTCTTCAGAATTGTCTCTAAATATCCATATAAGGTACGGAAAAAAGTTTTGTTACACACTTCAAGATTATATATTTATGATTGGAAATGTGCAAACCAGTTTAGTTACTTGATTAAATATCTAAGACATTAATGCTATGTATGATTTGGTATCTATTTGAGGGCAAACTTAACTCAAGACATTAATGCTATGTATGATTTAGTATCTATTTGAGGTCAAACTTAATTCAAGACATTATTGTTATGTATGATTTAGTATCTATTTGAGGTCAAACTTAATTCAAGACATTAATGTTATGTATGATTTAGTATCTATTTAAAGTTAACTAAGAGATTGATACTGTATATGATTTGGTATCTATCTGAGAGCAACATTAATCTGAGACATTGATGCTATGTATGATTTAGTATAGTTACAAATATGTAAATTCTATTCCTTGTGTATTAGTCTTAAAATTCTTTTTTATTTATTTTTTGTTTGTTTCATTATATTTTATTGGAAATTATAAATTAATTCTCTTGGAAACATTTACAAGTGATACTCTTCATCAAATTCTTGGACAAATACAAATAGTGGAAATTACTTAGAGTTCTAAAGCTGGAATATTCTTTTTGATTCATAAAATTCACGATGGAACTTTTGACAATTTTTTCATGACACATAAAATTCAATGTATTCAATGTGAAACTTTTGACACATTAATACTGCATTCATCTGACATCATAATCCACCATCTTTGAACCTCACTGGGATTCTAACTTGGATTAATTTAAGACATTTTAGTGACAGGACTTGTATTTTTCAATTCTGGGATTAAGTTTTGTCTTTTTTTCTTCATATTTTTACTATGTTTTCTGAGGAAATAAATTTTTTGTTACAATTTACAAAGTTTGTTGACATCACTCTTTTCTTTGTTACTTTGAACAAGCCGAGATTTGTAACAGAAAACTGGGGTGCTCATCCTTGGGATATGTGAATTTTGGATAAAATATTTCTAAAATTGTTGTTTGAAATATAAATTCCTTGTGTTTTAAATCCCAAATACTATTTTATATTTTGTTTGGAATCTTTAGTGAAAACAACAGGCTTTCATTCACAATTTTATCAAAAATGGAGACTTTTCTTTCTAGTCCAACTCAGGAGCAGTTGGATAGTCTGAAAAAAAGATGAGCTGCTTGAACTTGCCAGAAAGCAAAAGCTTCCTTGATGAAACGAGAAATTAAAAACATTTTGATTCAATATTTGGAAGAAAAGAATGTTCTTGATAAAAGTGTTTTATGCTTTGGTCAGTAAGTCTGCATCAGACTCTGACAGAAAAGTAATGGAATTAAAAATGAAATACAAGATGGAATTAGATTTAAGGAAGCTTGAGCTTCAGAAAGAGAAAGAAAATATGCAGTTGCAGTTAGAAGAAATGCAATTGCAATTTGAAAAAGAGGAGAGGAAGAAAGAGAGAGAGAGAGAGAGAGAGAGAGAGAGAGAGAGAGAGAGAGAGAGAGAGAGAGAGAGAGAGGATAGGGAGAAAGAAAAACAAATTACAATTTGAGAAGAGAGAGAGAGGTGAGGGAGAAAGATAAACAAATGCAAATGAAGTTACAGAAATAACAAATACAATTACAAAAAGAATAAATGCATGTACAGATGCAAAACAAGAAGGATGAAAAAGAAATTTCAAATAAAAAATGAAAGAATTTGAGCTGGCAAGTGAAACACATGATTCCACTTCACATACAAATTCAAGTTTTGACATTTCAAGAAATATCAGATTAGTGCCCCTTTTTTCGAGACAAAGAAGTAGACAAATATTTTATTTATTTGGATCTGAAATGTCCAAAGGAGCATTGGACTCAATTATTGCAATGTGTACTTTTTGGCAAGGCCCAGGATATCTATGTATCCTTGCCAGTACAACAAAGTTCTATGATTTGGTTAAGGAGTGCATCTTAAGGGGTTATGCATTAGTCGAAGACTTATCAGCAAAAATTCAGGAACTATAAAACTAGAACTTGGACAAACTAATGTCAAATTTGCAAGAGAAAAAGAGCAGTTATTTGTGATATGGTGCTTAGTCCAAGAAAATTGAACATGATTATGAAAGTATTGAACAACTTGTATTACTTTGAAGAGTTCAAGAACTGTATCCATTATGATATTAAAACTCATCTTGAAACCTTGGATATTGCTGCTCTTGCTAATGCTGAGTATTCTTTAATTCATAAAGTTCCTGTTGTAAGCAAGACTTTCAGCAGTCAATTGGTAGAAAGGTATTGCAGCCTAATACAACTCCTCCTAAATCTCAATCTGGCACAACTTCTGAAAATCAAGCTTCTGATAAACTTGATTCAAAATCTTTGTCTATTCCTAAGTGTACCTATGGCAAAAAAAGGACACATTTTTTGTGATTACTTCAAACTGAAATATAGGCATTAGAATGCTCTTATTTATAAGAAGTCAAGGTCATGTATTGTAAGTAATACATTTGTTGGGTCTCATGATCCCCATTCTGATTTTATTATTTCATTATGGAAAATTGTGAACCATTCATGTTGTTGTAGGTTCTATATCACTCATGAGTGATATGGCCATTCTATCCCTATTAAAATTTTAAGGGAAACAGGAGCTTTTCTGAGTCTTTTATTATCAAGTACAATGCTTTTTCCTGAGAACTCCTGTGCTAATGAGAATGTTCTCATTCAGGAGTAGAATACTGCTTTGTTAATGTTCCTCTCCATTCTGAAAATTTTTCATTTCAAGACCTATGACAGTCAGTATAGTGTTTAACCTACCCATTGAGGGCATTCATTTGTTACATGGCAACAACCTAGTTGGAAACAAGGTTGTGGTTAATCCACTTATAACTGACAAGGCTTCTTTGGATCAGAAAGTTGATTTTATTGAAAAAGAATACTCTGATTTACACCCAGCTTGTGCAGTTAGCAGAGCTATGGCAGAGAAAGCTTTTGGGAATGATTCTGACAAGGAAAATATTCCTTTAGCTGACACATGTATTTGTCAGGCTTTTGATGAGGTCACTTTCACTCCTTGTTGGCAAAGTCAGAATATACTGCTCACAGTGATCCTCTTTTAAATACTCATTTTCTTTTATGTGATCAGGGTGATAAATGACAATCCCTTGTTGTCAAACAGGAAAAAGATCCTGAGATCTCCTGTTTGTTTCAGAGGGCCATTAGTGAAACTGAAGCCAATGAAGTACATGTCTGTTACTTTATTATGACACCTGGAAAGAACATCTTGTAATGATTCGGAAATTCTTTGACAGACCTAATGATGCAAATTTTACAAGCAATTTATCTAAAAATTAGTTTTGCTGTGCTTTTGCAACTTTTCTAGGACATATTGTGGAACATGGTAAAATTAAATCTATTGATGCTAAGGTCAAGGCTATCTCTGATTTCTCTGTGCCTGTCAGTAAGAAGCAACTGATGTAATTTTCTGGTATGGCTGACTACTACCAGCAATTTTGTTCCAATTTTTCCAATATTGCTGAACCACTGAAAAATTGCTGAACCCCTGCAAAACTTGTTAAGTAAGAAAAAAAAGTTTCTTTGGACTGGATAATGTCAGGAAGCTTTGATAGTGTAAAGTGATTCTCAAAAGTGCACCAGTTCTTACAGCTCCAAATTTCAGTCAGCCATTTAAATTATCTGTGGATGTGAGTGATGTTGGGGTTGGAGCAGTCTTGATACAAGAAGATAGAAATGATGCTATTTTTTAAAGAAATTAAACAAGCATCAAAGAAATTACTCAACAACTGAGAAGAAATGCTTGGCTTTAATTTTGGCATTACAGTTTTACGAAGTTTACTTTAGCTCAGCTCCTTCTCCAGTAGTTGTGTATAGTGATCACCCCATTTACTTTTATCAATAAGATGAAGAATAAAAATGAAAGATTATTAAGGTGTAGTTTGTTTTTGCAAGAATATAATCCTAACATCAGGCACATCAAAGTAAAAGACAATCTGATTGCAGATGCAATTTCCTGTGATTTGAATTTTTATTTCATGTACACTTTGTATAATTCATTAGAGTTTTCTTATGTAATTTTTGTTTTACCTCATATATACTTTACAAATGGTAAAAAGCAAGCTTTATTAACTAAATCTTTCTTTTTCTTTATTATGGGAAGTGTTACAAACATGTAATTAAATTGTTAGCATGTTACTTTTAAAATTCTTTGTTAGTTTTTTTTTTGTTTCATTACATTTTTTTGTAATGATTATTTTCATGCAATTTGATATTTTTGTTTTAATGTAAATTCTGTTTGTATAGAACATAAATATTACATTAGCATTATTTTTAGCTGACCTTAGTTCAGACACTTGGTAAACACAGAGTTAAAATAATTGGTCAGTATCAAAGGAAAACCTCACTGGCGTGATCAGCTTGTATTATCAACATTTTATTTATTATTAGTTCTTAAATAAGACTATTCTTGCATACATGTCAAAATATCTTGTAGTAAGTGATCGTGCAACCCATTACAAGTGTCAAAATGATGTTTTAGTGAGGGTTAATACTCAATATCACTGTTTTCTAGTTCAGTCATAAAATAATACATTGGCAGTTCAGATGTATTTTTGTTGTTGCTAGATGAGTTTGTTTTCGAGTTTTTCTATTCCTTGGAATTAATAATTAGTTCTCCAGAAAATTTTTACAGTGCTGCTCTTCATTAAATTCTTGGACAAAGACATTTAGTGGAAATTATTCAGAGTTCTAGAGCTGGAATATTATTTTGTGATTCATAAAATTCATCATAGAACTTTTGACAATTCTTTCATGATACATAAACTTTAACGTGGAACTTTTGGAACATCAATACTGCAATCATATGTCATCGCCATCTTTGAATTTTGCTGGGATTCATAATCTGATTTATTTAGGACATTTTAGTGATGAGACTTATATTTTCATTTCTAGGATTAATTTTTGGATTATATTCACAAACCGTAAGTCTTTTTTCTCATATTTTTTACTGTGTTTGTTAAAATTTACAAAGCTTGCTGACTTCACTCTTTTCTTTGTTACTTTAAACAAGGCCTGATTTGTAGCAGTATCTATTTAAGGACAACCTTAATCCAAGCTATTGATACTATTTATGATTTAGTATCTACTTAAGGGCAATCTTAATCCAAGACACTGATACTATTTATGATTTAGAATCAAAAAAGGGCAACCTTAATCCAAGGTATTGATACTATTTATGATTTATTATCTATTTAAGGGCAATCTTAATTTTTATAAGTGAAATCAATTCATAATAAACCCATATTTAAAGAATTATTGGATAAAAAGAGGAATGAATTGATTCTTATTCAAATCTTCCAACTATTGTGCTCCATTTTTAAAAAATTTCACTAGATGCCTAAGATGTTTCTATTTAGCTAATTTGTTTGTTGGTGTTTAATGGAACAATATGAAAGGCAATATAATCACAAGGCAATTAGTCCTTGGGCACACCACTGAAGATGACACAGGTTCATCTAGTTGGCATTTCAGACAGTGACCTTTGGCAAGCAAGTTTGATGTGCGAACCGCTCCGGTGGCCTAGTGGTTAGAGCAGCCGCTCGGATGCGGGAGGTAGCTGGTTTGATCTCCGGTCGAGTCATACCAAAGACTTACAAAAATGGTACTAACAGCTGATCCACTTGATGCTCAACTAGTGTTAGGACTGGTTGGCCAGGTGTCAGGAAAATATAACTGGAATGGACATCATGCTACATGTCTGCGGCATGATGCCCCAGTGCTAGACTGCAGACATCGTATCGATATGACTGAGTCAATGATTGATGCAACTAAGCCATGGTTTATGAGACAAGATGGCATCAAACAGTGGGGTTTTTTAATAATAGAGTTTACTGATACATCCTCTGCTTCAGAGGTCTTGCATGATGATTTGAAATTATGATGGAATGAAAATTTAAAAACACATGGTAATTACTGTACAACACCAGAAATGTTAGTAAAGTATTAGTTGCAACATGATGATATTTTACTGAAAGGGCTTCTTGTTAATAAAATCAAATGAATAATATATGATGTGACAGAGCTGAACCAATTACTGTACACTCAAGTGTTGGATTAAATTTACCATCACATACCACTCCCTTTCCACTTCCTAGTGTGTGAAAAATAAATTAAAAGAATTTCCAGAATTAAAGATAAGACCTTATAAGGGTTGAGTGTTAAGACCATCAGCAATAACAATCATTGTGTGGAAGTATGCATCCGGAAAATCAATGGAAACTGCCCAGTCAACTGGAGTGAAAGCATTCTAAACTTAAGTCATTTTCCATCTTCAAAGTTTTCACTTGCAAAAAGTGTGGGAAAGTAGATAATTAGCCTCAGTTTTCTGCCCTTTTTGGGGACCAGAAATATGTGGAGTATAATACTGGTGATCAGATGTTTTGAACCCTCTTCATTAGACCCTTCCAAAGAAGGATGTGCACTTTTTCCTAAAATCTGAAAATGCTTGACTTTGATGGAAAAGATGGGTGTTCTTGAAAGAGGAGGAAGTTCTGTGAAGCATAGATGTAAACCCTTATTCAAAAAAGAAAGGGCCAACTAATCTTCTATGATGGTTAAACTGCTTTCCAAAATTAGAGTCAATCAATTTTCTGTATTACAGGAAGACGTATGCACAGCAGGAACAATGAGATGTCCCTATGGATGACCTCTCTTTTCCACTTTTGCCACTTTGGGCAAAGGAGAGACAAAACGAGACCACTTTCTCTGTCATCGACTCTCTACTTATTCTGTCATGTTTGTGTAGTGGACTTATTGGAGAGTTGGCTACTTTCTGTTGTAAATGCATACTATATTTTGATACAAACTGTAGCTGCCCCAGAGCTCCATCAGGATGTGTGCAGACATTGGCCATTTTTAACAGGCCAGCAACCAATGCAAGGGACCTATGTTCTTGGTCCCTAAATCTCTGATATGCAATAGTTGGAATTCTGAGACTGCAGAATAAGGTCCCTGAATCCAGAGGTACAGCCTGCAGAAGATATTTGCTATTAAAACTTTAAATGCTACATCAACATAGATGAAGGAACTCTACTGACAGTGCCATCATCCAAGACAATGCACATCACAAAGTCTTTGCCACAGCTGCTGAAAACAGGTAACCATGTGAATCTTAAGTCACCAATGATCTGGCCTTTGATTCTAAAGCTTCCAAGGATTTAACTAAGAGATGAGCAAAAGAACAGACTAAAATGCCTACCTCAAATATTAATTTTATCAATTTAAAATTTGATAATTATGGATTAGAGGTTTTAAATTTTGCTATAAAGAACTAGATAGCACCCTTGTTATTAGTCTGAAACCTTTGCACTTGTAGGCATTTTCTCTTCATATTGTATTTTCTTCCAAAATGTTGACTCAGTAGTTATCCAGAAAAGAATGAGGATGCTCTATAGAGCAAGGGCTGATGACATAGATCAGACTGGGTCAATGCTCTAAAGAGCATTTTGCTGATGACATAGATCAGATTGGGTCAATGCTCTAAAGAGCATGGGCTGATGACATAGATTAGATAGGGTCAATGCTCTAGAGCATAGGCTGATGACATAGATCAGACTGGGTCAATGCTCTAAAGGGCATGGGCTGATGAAATAGATCAGACTGGTTCAATGCTCTATAAAGCATGGGCTGATGACATAGAGCAGACTGGGTCAATGCTCTATAGAGTATGGGATTATGAAAAAGATCAGACTGGGTCAATGCTCTATAGAGCATAGGATTATGACAGAGCAGACTGGGTCAATGCTCTATAGAGCATGGGATTATGACAAAGATCAGACTGGGTCAATGCTCTATAGAGCATGGGATTATGACAAAGATCAGACTGATTCAATGCCTTTTCTAAGAAATCTGTAGAAAATGGAGTAGGTGCATCTCAAACAGATAATGTCTTTCACTTAAAGTAATATTTCACTAACAACTTCAGAGGTTTGGTGACTTTTTCTCAGATTTTGGAAGTCAAGTACTAAGACTAAAAGGTAAATGTAAATGTAAGTACCATCTACACTAGCTTGCACCATGAGTCCAACTGTAATCTGCAAATATCCAGATCTGCCATTACATAATGAACTGGCAGATCTGAGTCTGTACAGCTTATTAAGGAGTAATCAGTACAACTATCAACACATACTCTGACCAAATAGCAGATCTGGATTTTTGATCTTTGCAGTTAGGCTCAACTTAAATTTAATTCTAGTTTCTGCCACAGTCTATAAAATCACTGAATATCAATCTTATGTATTTACATATGCTGACAGCATCCTGAAATTTGAGGACACTTGTAGTATATGCAACAAAATGCTGCTGATCTTATGTATCAATAACAACCTTGACCTTGAATAGAGACACCACTGATGGCTTTACTTACGGTCTTGCTGAATAGGACATTTGAGCGGCTGTGTGGAAAAGGAGGCAATTTTCTTGCATGTAAGTACACCTGTCCAAGACAAGATGGGAGTGTCAGGTATACTGGGAATATAAACATCTGCTGTATATTTTCCGTTGTCAAAGCTTGCAGCTAAAAAAAAGGAAAGAAAAAGAAAAGTATTTCATGTATGAATGAGACAAATCTTTTCAGCTAGCCTATCCTTTAATGTCATTCCTTCTAATATCTCCTATAAGACAGTAGTATTCCTAATGTAATTTTACTGTTTATTGGGTACATGTATCATTTTAAATATCATTTTCAACTGAAATCATTGTCAACTGTCATTGGTTTCAATCAATAATGATGTAATGACCTTGATGATACAAGAAAAGTAGGCAGGTGTCTTTATTCAT
The DNA here is from genome assembly GCA_016746295.1 of Potamilus streckersoni. Classification (NCBI taxonomy): domain Eukaryota; kingdom Metazoa; phylum Mollusca; class Bivalvia; order Unionida; family Unionidae; genus Potamilus; species Potamilus streckersoni. Next base: position 608,833 of record JAEAOA010001259.1, read on the forward strand.
TCCAGTAATATACTTTCTATTCTCAATGGACCCTAAAATGTAATAATCTTCTATGCAATTTCATGAAGCTAACAATTCTGTATCAAATAAGTGTAGTAGGAAAATAATCTAGTGAATAGGGTAACATTTTTGGCAGAATCAATGGTCAAAGGTAGCCAATGAGGTAAACACTGAAAATATATTTCTAGGTTACAGTAATATGCCATTACACAACTGAATAATATAAAAAAAATTAAATTTACAGTGATCAATCTATAATTTCATCCCAAAGATTCCTAGGACTCGCATATGCTCAAACATTGAGTCCCACTCAAATTTAATGAGTACAACGATTGTGCTAATCAATGGCATATACATTGAGATACATTTTCTTTATCAATCAAACTCAATTATTACAACATAGTCATTGTTAACCACTCCTTCTTCACTTTACTTTAGTTCATAAATTCGCCTCTTTCTTAGATCTCCAGACCTGTAGTACTGACTTGTAGTCAAATGGCACAGTACATAGTTTTACTGTAATACTGACTTGTAGTCAAAAGGCACAGTACATAGTTTTACTGTAATACTGACTTGTAGTAAAATGGCACAGTACATAGTTTTACTGTAATACTGACTTGTAGTCAAATGGCACAGTTCATAGTTGTACTGTAATACTGACTTGTAGTCAAATGGCACAGTACATAGTTTTACTGTAATGCTGACTTGTAGTCAAATGGCACAGTACATAGTTTTACTGTCATACTGAATTGTAGTCAAATGGCACAGTACATAGTTTTACTGTAATACTGACTTGTAGTCAAATGGCACAGTACATAGCTTTACTGTAATACTGACTTGTAGTCAAATGGCACAGTACATAGTTTTAATGTAATACTGGCTTGTAGTCAAATGGCACAGTGCATAGTTTTACTGTAATACTGACTTGTAGTCAAATGGTACAGTACATAGTTTTACTGTAATACTGACTTGTAGTCAAATGGCACAGTACATAGTTTTACTGTAATACTGACTTGTAGTCAAATGGCACAGTATATAGTTTTACTGTAATACTGATTTGTAGTCAAATGGCACAGTACATAGTTTTACTGTAATACTGACTTGTAGTCAAATTGTACAGTACATAGTTTTACTGTAATACTGGCTTGTAGTCAAATGGCACAGTACATAGTTTTACTGTAATACTGACTTGTAGTCAAATGGCACAGTACATAGTTTTAGAGCTATCAGTTTTTGCTGAGCCACAATATTCAGCCTGTTTCTAGCTCACTGAATTTATTGGAGTTCAGATCGTAAGGACTGTTGTTGACATCATTAAATGCTTGATAATGAACACCTGAATATGGCCAGTCTTTTGAACCAAGAAAAAGAAAAATATACATTTCTTACTAAATGTGCAATTGGAATATTCTCAAACTTTTCTGTCAAGTCCATAAAGAAACCTTGGGTGAAATTCAAGTGCCACTGAAAACTATATTTGGAACAACTTTCATTCTCATAGCTCAATATGGAAGTGAAAGAGACAAAATAACAATTGATACATTGTCTGCATTTTCTGTTGCAATATAGGTGGTACACTCAGAGGCAAATCACCCAGAATCCATTGACCTGTTGTATATTCATACAGCAACATCCAAGGTTGTTTCTCAACTTATCTGAAATGCCCAGGCAATGTTCCAATCATAGAATAGTACTGAGATTTTGTTTTTGTGTTATCATTTTCAGTCTTATAACTCTGCAAGAATACATGTTAAACATGTCCCTTTTAGTAACATCACAGCCATAGGTACATCTTTAAACAGGACAGCCATAGGTACACCTTTAAACAGGACAGCCATAGGTACACCTTTAATCAGGAGAGCCATAGGTACACCTTTAAAAAGGACAGCCATGGGTGCACCTTTAAACAGGACAGCCATAGGTACACCTTTAAATAGGACAGCCATGGGTACACCTTTAAATAGGACAGCCATGGGTACACCTTTAAATAGGGCAGCCATGGGTACACCTTTAAATAGGACAGCCATGGGTATACCTTTATATAGGGCAGCCATGGGTGCACCTTTAAATAGGACAGCCATTGGTATACCTTTAAACAGGATAGCCATTGGTAAACTTTTAAACAAACTAATGCATTTGCAATTTGTGGTATTGATTGTCATTTGCCAGAGTTCTGATTTTATGATTATGTTAGAGACTGCTTGTTCACAGCAGATAGCATTCACTGTATATATTTTTCATCAGTCAGAAATTTGTGTTCCATCATGGGCACAAAATAAGACATCCTTAAAATGATTTGTTCTGAGACACATGTGTGAATGTGTGTGTGTCAGAGAGAGAGAGAGAGAGAGAGAGAGAGAGAGAGAGAGAGAGAGAGAGAGAGAGAGAGAGAGAGAGAGAGAGAGAGTGTGTGTGTGTGTGTGTGTGTGAATCCATCCATTTCTGTCTGCATGTAAATATGCTACAGGATTTACATAATTATTAACAATTACTTACGAGCAACCATATCAAGTAAAAGGAGCACCTGACCTGTAGGATCAATGTCCTTTGGTTCCCAAGTAAAATTCATGTTATATTTTGGATCACCTTAAAGAGGAACAAGAAAAATGCATTAAAACATAACTAAATTAAAATTATAAGATTTAAACATTATAAAGAAATCAAAATATTCATACATGTATGAGCAAATGCGAATAATATTCTACCACTGTTTTTCTTTGACTCTCGTTCCCTCTTGCATGCGCTCAAACTAATTTACAACATTCACTATTTCAGAATCCCTATGTTATTATAAAATGTAGTACAGTGTACAACTGAAAGCTCATGCTTAAACTCACTACTGTTGTCAAATTTGCTCTGTAATTACTTTTTACTACCTGGGTTAAAAAGAGAAAGCTTTATGACTCGATTGATGCACATGTACACATACTGGTACACATTGTCTTTAAAAAGGAAGGCAGGAATTACATACTTAGAAAGAAAGAGAGAGAGAGAGAGAGAGAGAGAGAGAGAGAGAGAGAGAGAGAGAGAGAGAGAGAGAGAGAGAGAGAGAGAGAGAGAGAGAGAGATACACTCACCACAATTTTCAGCATGACCTGAATCTTTGACACCACCAATGCCTTGTACATTCATTATCCTTACAAAAGATGAGTCTGCTGTGATGCTGCTAACAATCAGCAGTAAAAGTGCAAAACCAGTGTTGACTAAGAAACTCAACATTTTTTTAAAAATTCTGTTCAACTTTAGTTCAGTCTAGGAAACAAAAAAATAATGCATTAACAATCAAGTTTATCAATTAAATACAATATACATATATACATACCAGTACACAACAAACATACATACAGAACATACTGGTATACTAGTATACAAATACAAATTGATGATACAACTTGAAATTATACTAAAGGAATGATAATCAATATACTTGCATAAATATACTCCCACCTCTTGAATTCCATGCTTACCCTATACTGGATACAAGTCTATAGTCAAATAAAGGCATATAACTCTTCTGCAAATATTGTGATTACAATGATTTGTGAACAGGCATCTCAGCTAATATTGACTGTATTATGTACTGTCTTATATGAATCCATTCAAGAATACAGAAGTAGCTGCATTCATAAAACACTTGACATACACTGAGTACATTTGTTAAGACAAAAAGGGCATTAACTCTTACAAAGATTTATCAATATGACTTGGGCAGTCTGAGATGCTGACCATAATATGTACTGTATATAAGTCAAGTCCAACTGTAAACAATATAGACCCTGATTTGATCACGCATTTAGCGCTGGCATATCAGGATCTTTCATATTTACTCAGCACAAACTATACAGATCCATATCTGCTGGTGCATGTGTCAGCTGATCTTGGTCTGTACAGATGAAAGAGTCAGCGTGTTTTAGGCATAAAACATTCAACATTATATTATAGTCGAGATGAAAGAGTCAGCGTGTTTCTAGCATAAAACATAAAACATTATATTTAGTCGAGTTTTCAGAAATTTCGCTGACGATATTAATTATTATGAAATCATTATGCTACAGATACTTATTTCTCATAACAAACCATTAAGATCTCTGACACAAATACATGCATACATACACACGAGCAATTAATACAAAAGTATGTAAAGGTCCGACAATAAAACATTAACAACTTACCCGTTGACCACTCTTCTGTAAGAATTTTGCTGAAATGACTTAACTTCGTGATCCAAACCAGGAAATATTTAGCGGAGTGTATGGGGAAATTCCCTCTAGTTTCAGTTTATACAATGAAAACTGTTCGTGTCAAGTTACTTAAGATTCAGTTTAAAAACAGTGCGTCATCATTCTTAAGATTATGGGGTGTTTTGCTATAACTAAAAGTTTGCACCGTGAATAGGTTAGATCGAGAAATCCGGACACTTTTCCACACTAGTGCATAGTTGACAATTGTGCATGTTTGTCTCGGGTCATTTCGGTTAAGTTCGCCCAGATTAGTTTTGCCTAAAGGCCATATAACACAATTATGTTTTAATCTCTAAATCTGTTTCTCAGTACTGAGCTTTACACTATATGTCAATCAATACAAATCATACGACATTGTAAAATACCTTCAAAGATGAATAAAAGATGAAGTTCTTAACAAAGGTTCATCTGCATTTTTTTTAAATGCTATACTATCAGCAAACAAACGTTCAATGGAACACAGATTTCACTTCCTGATCAGCACCAAGACCTTATTACTCACTGTACACTGTCGCCGAAATACACACGGATAACCAATCCATAAGCTCATATTCTAAATAATAATCAATTGCCTTTAAATATATAGCAAGAATGCATAAATCTAACTCTTGTATCACTACCAAAAAGAGACGGGGGTGGGGGTGGGGATGCTCTTAAAATAGACTGGGACTACATTCCAACCAGAACTATTAATTGTGGCCTGATTCCTAAAACCTTAAATTCATCGGGTGGGACTGATTCGGCCTAGGGACAAACTTAACGCGTTTCGGTGGGTTAGTTTTGTTTGTTTTTGATTTGTTTTTCTGCTTTTGTTTTTGTTTGTTTTGGTTTGGGGGGGTGGAGGGGTCCCTTGGGGTTGTATTGGGGGGAGTTTGTTTTTTAAAAAAAAAGAAAGAAAAAAAATAAACCGATTATTTAGCGACTATGTCGCTGTCTGATTCAGCCCAAATGGCAGGTTGATTCGGACCATGTTAAATATTACAATGCAAAAAGCACTGGAACGCACATAGGCACATACCTGGGTTCTTTTTATTAGTTATTACTGCTTTTACAGACATAGAGAATGCAAAAGGTTGACTTTGCAGCTTTTAAATGTACATAAGACTGTTATTAGCCGAAATCAGAACCAAATGGAAATGATGTATCACATTTTTTAAAAAAAATTAAAAAAGTGTTTTTTCCATGCTTACAATAAAGAAATTTAAAGTTATTAATTGAATTAATATATCTAATATTTTGAAACTTTTCGTAAATCAGACCAGTGTTACCGAATTTCAACACTATCAACAGTCATTTGTGGTAGGGGGTATGGATTTCTCATGCAAATGGATTTTTTGCGTTGTATTCCCCTAAAATAAAAATATTTTGTATAAAGAGTTGTTGATGAGCCATACAGTAATATAACACATATTCATGTCAGCATCATATTTTGTCTTCTCATGATATTAAATCCACCAATTCAGCAAAATTTATAAATAACATTCAAGTTACTAAAATTGTAGCAGTTTTGGGCAACGGGTTTTGCCAGTTTATAGCCAGATGATCCCATTAATAGGGTTGACAATTAAATTAATTAAAGGCATGCTGATTAAGCGAGCGATAATATGATGTATAATTATAAAGATCCTGTCGTTATTTCTGTTATTAATTAAACTAATTTTAATTTTTTTATATTTTTAAAAATTTACGCATGTATAGAATATAAATTTAGTAATAATGCGCATAAAATTAAATAATACAGTATAAACTTTCCTAATTAGCTAATGAAAATAAGTTAAGGTGCTCATTTTTAATACACAGGATTCATTTTGTATAATTCCAACGGAAATATTATCATTTGTTTATGTATGTGTGAGTGTGTTTCAGTGTGCGCGCGTGCGTGTGTGTGTGTACGAAAAAAACAAATTAACTGCATTGACAGTGTTTCTCGATCTTTTTCAATGTGTAAGTAATTTGCTCGATATTAAATTATACATTATAAATTTAGAGAACGAAACTTAGCATATGAATGCTTTAACAAAGATTATTTAAAAAATATGATCTTACGAGGTTCACAAAATTAGGAATATATATTATATGTAACTAAATCATAAATTTTAAATGACCATACATTCATTTTTAGTATATAAGTTTTATTATTTAATTTTAACATATATTATAGTATAGAAACAATGCATTATAAAAATTAATTTTACATGAATCATTATATATATATATATATATATATATATATATATATATATATATATATATATATATATATATATATATATATATATATATATATATATATATAAACACCAACACGTAGAATGTATGCCTAGATAAATTTGCCTAATATAGGTATGATTATGAATTAATATCGGGATTTATTAAAAGTATCATGAAATGTATGAGTTAAATCGCTACTCGAAAGCAACCCACGCTTGCTTCTTAAAGAACTAAAAATCTTAAAGATTTCCTAATTAATTCTAAATTAGAAAAATAAAATAAGATATGAAAAAGGATCATCAACTAAATGTATTAGACCTAGATGTTCGCACTGTTCTTTCATTAATGAAAATACTTCATCCAGTAGTAATAATACGAAATAAACATTAAAAATGCATGTTGATACTAATTGTGCAACATCAAATGTTTTTTATTTGATCACGTGGGAAAATGTGGCATCCAATACATTGGACAAATCAATCAACAAATATTTAAACACATGAACTAACATTGATCAAACATAAAAATTATATCTATCTATTTTTTTCATCTCATGTTGTCGTACATTTTAACAACAGTTCTCATATTAATGCATAATTTAAAAATATTAATACAACTGTTTAAATATATTTATTCGTAAGGTTGCGTTACACACACACACACACACACACACACACACACACACACACTCACACTCACACAAAGACATCGGTGTTTACGTGAATACATATATACATGCATTAACAAATGCTACTTCATGTTCCATATTTTCATTATTTTTTGTAATTAGTAATTTACATGACTAGAAAAGGTTTTGTTTTTACTTAATTTTTACGAGGTGCACAAGACTATCCATTGATGCATGAATATGAATTAATCGTAAATTTTACAGGACCCCACTTTAATGTTTTAGTAAACATACGTGTCATTTATAAGCAATATTATATAATACGATGAAGAGAATGAAGATAAAATCAATCAATTTAACCGAAGCACGTATGTATATGACACTACTTTTATAACATTGTTTTCTATCTAACCGGACTCTGAATGCCTATTTTCGCTTTCTGTTTCAAAAAGTCGCTATTTGTATCTGTAATCAAATGTACTGATTGGTACTTAATCTCGATGAGCGTACACAAAAATACCAACAACTTGACGAAACTGGAAGCGATACCATGCATCCAGAATCGAAGTAGATGCAATGCAGGAAGCAAAATCCTATGGAAGGAGAATCACCGCTATGATTAACATGTATCAGAATAAGTAAAATGAAATGTATTATTTCAGACTGATTAATCCGCATCATCATCCAATAAGTCTTATATAAAGCCGATAATAAATAAATAAATAAATGTGTGTATATGTGAAACAATATATATATATATATATATATATATATATATATATATATATATATATATATATATATATATATATATATATATTAAAAGGAAACGAGGTATACATGCTATGCATATATGATACATATATTTATATCACAAACGAATACATATACTTGCATTTCTGCAGCAGTTAAGATTCGCTACAATCAATTTTGTATTTACAGAATAAAACGAACTATGCACGGTCCTGCCTTGTGTTACCTCTATAAAATGTAGTTGGTAACCTTTTGCTAAATAATAGCAATATCCTCAGCAAATTGATAAGTTGCTTCTTTTTGTTTTTGAACTTCTATTTTCTTTGATACTGGTTAAAAAAATGTAAGACACGTTTATCATGTAAACAAGGAAGATGGTTTATATAGTGAAAGTAGAGCACTACAAATACAGCATGGTTAACTATATGAACATAGAACGCGATGGATTTCACTTAGCGGCTAGCATGTTTAAGCTTGGCTAATATATTGGAAATATAAGCTAAACAAAATGAGGAACCGGCAAGAGACAATTCAATCATTTAAATGTATTTACAGTTGTTTCTATTCTCCATTTCTAACTTTCCTTTTTCACATCTTTCGTGTGACTAAATTTTCCCATCAGTCAACTGAAACAGATGAAAATCCGCCACGCTCTTCATTAACCAGACTTTCGCTGGTATATTTATATTCCATGAGAGAGAGAGAGAGAGAGAGAGAGAGAGAGAGAGAGAGAGAGAGAGAGAGAGAGAGAGAGAGAGAGAGAGAGAGAGAGAGAGAGAGAGACTTTACTACAAGGCAATTTTACATGCTCATCCCTATGTTTTCTTATTGGTCAAATAATCTGCTGCTTACCAACCGACTCCAAAAGACGGTAGAGAATGTTTGAGGGAATGTAGAGGGGCCTTCGGACTTGTTATCATTAAATAATATGTTTTAGACCTCTATTAATTGGTTTTATAAACAATGAATAAAGAAATAAAAAACAACATAGCATTCAAGTGATTACAGTGCGTGTATTCCTCCTTACAAATAATTAACAGTCTATCCCAACTTTGTATCATTGAATGTGAACGTTACGATATCCCAGGTTCTTGTAGGTTACCTGGTGCAAACTCAAATTGTTTTTTTTTCTTTTGTTCTTGTTTTTTGTTTTGTTTAGGGGGTTTGGGGGTGAGAGAGGATGGGAGACAGAAAAGATTTCGATGTAATTCTGCGCCATGTTGTTTAATTTGTCCTTGGTGGTATTCGCTTCTATAGTGAAACTTTTCAGTAATCTAGTTGTCATAATTATCTTTTCAACGACCTATCCTGAATGTCTTTCTTTTGCTATCGCTAGGCATGGGATAATTGAAGAGATAGAGAATGTCAGCATTTTCCACTGGTCAGACATTGTTAAGCTTTCACCAGATCGCCAGTATTTTGGTGCATTGTTGCACAAATATTTTCACGCTAGAGTAAAGATCCCAGTAAATATTTATATAAGTATGTGATTACTTTTCACAAGAAAATTGACTGAAAAAAAACAACAATGCAACTGTCTTAATTTTCACCAAATGTAGTGCATATAACTGCATTGTATTAAAGATACACAAGCACGATACGAAGAAGATTGCCAAATGACCAAAACAATTTAGAATATTTCTAGGTCCTCTCTGCGCCATAATTTTAAACTAAGCACAATTCTTTCAAAAAAGTGTTAAGATGTAAAAACGTAAAATTGCCGATGCTTATTGGAGCACTTCTGTACTCATATCTTCGGAGATGTGTATTTTGCTCGTTGTAAAGCTATTTAATTTCCGTAAGTAAATCTTGCTTGTAATTTGGAATCCCATAACGCCTAAACAGAACTGATTAGGAATTAAAAGTACTCGCCGGAACCTGTTGAAGTTTGTTTTAGGTCATTAGCCAATATGATTTCAACCAATCAGCAGCTTTCTTGGTATATTCTGCTTTATAAATAGGCTCTAGTGGTAGAGAGGGAGAGTCCGCCTCGGATGTGGGAGGTCGCGGATTCCAACCCAGGCTTAGTCATACCAGTCTTTTAAAACTGGTACTATCAGCTGCCTTGCTTGCCTCTCAGCATTAAGAGGTTAGTGGTTGGCCTGGTGTCGGTCTTTGACTGGGTGGGATATCATGTTACATGTCTGCGGCATGATGCCCCAGTGCTAAACATTACAATAAAGTGTCAAACTGCATACATCGTTGCGATATGGAATTTTTTTATTTAAAAAGTTACGTTAAAATCTAAATCACAAACACACACACATGCATTGTATGAACGTTGGTGGGAATCATTTGTAACACATGAAATACTTAAAGAAATAATATGCTGGCATGACAATGTATTACGTCCTGGAATTACGATAAGACTTATGTGATACGTTGAGAGATTTTAAGATACAGCGAATAGATGTTCTCAGTAATGGAATCTGTGTGCTGAAGAAGTTCAAGTTTTCATGAAAAGGCTTTGAATGTCAATATTGCTATCCATCCTTGAAAGCCTTATAAACATCATTTGGAACAAATAATCACACCAACGTTGCCTATAAAAAGTTACTATTCACAATTTATTATGGGCAAAAAAAGATAATCCAAAAATATATTACTTACTTCTATTTAAATAGGATATGATTTATATAGGGTGTTATTAATTATATTTATCAGCTCAGCTATTGCTCAGTACCGTATAGTTTACGGTTTAAGGGCGATAACTTCAAACTTCACGCTTTTGTTGTGAAACGTTTCCTTCACATACGTTTCGATTTGTTATAGGCCTACACAAAACTACGTTTAGAAAATATAAATCAGCACGTACCTTGGTTGACTCTCTGTAATACACTGGTTTCCTACGAAATCGTTATGTTAACACCCAATATTATTTAATAGCTTTCACGAACTTGTCCTATTTTATTATCTCATTGGGGATAATATTTATATTATGTACTTCATGGATTTTATTGCACATAATGTAAATGATGTCCATTTGAATTCGACCCAGTGTGAACATCATCGATTCAACAGTCCAATGAAAATAAATAAATGATATTATTATTATTATTATTATTATTATTATTATTATTATTATTATTATTATTATTATTATTATTATTTAAAGGACAGTCGGAATAGATGATGTATTCAAACTATTATATGAAGTTGAGCCATTGTTTATATCGGATGTCAGGGACTTGTTAAGATGTGGAGGTCTCCTTACAGAGTTCGTCAATTTTTGCTTCCGCGAGAGTAAATTTTATTGTATAGTTGCTGAGGTATAGATACATTATAAGACTAAAACAAGTGACACTGGAAAATATATATTCGATACAACTAGTGCCTGTAGTGTCGTATTAGCAAATAGGCAGAGTAGTTATTGGCCCATGGGCTCCGCGCCTTTTAGGGGCCCAATGACAACGGGTAAAGATAATATTGAATTCATTTAATCTTGCGTATTAGGAAATAATTTGCGAAGGGGGAGGGCAAGATTTCGATTGCGTAGGAGCCTCCACAGGGTTTAATCCCGCCTGCCGTCCAAGTTCGGACATGGTATAAGTAGCGGCTGCCGTCCAAGTACGACAATGGCCTAAGCAGTGTCTGCCGTCCAAGTTCGACAATGGCCTAAGCAAATACAAAGACAGCCTAAGTAGTACCTGCCGTCCAAGTACAAAAACAGCTTAAAAAGTGCCTGCAGTTCAAGAATAAAACGGCCCACGTAGTGCCTGCAATCCAAGTTTTAAAACCTCCTAAGTAGTGATTGCCGTCCAAATACAAACAAATGCCTAATTAGTACCAACAGTCCAGGTTCAAAAACGGCCTAAGCAGTGCTTACCATCCAATTACAATAATGGCATAAGTAATGCCTGTCGCCCAGATAAACAAACGTACCATGTAGTACCTGCCACCCAAGTACAAAATTGCAAAAGTAGTACCTGCAGTCCAGATAAGAAAACTGCTTAAGTTGTGCCTACCGTCCACTTACAAAAACGGCATAAGTAAGAAAATTAGGTTAAAGTAAGAAAATGAACCAAGCAAGTCCCGCTATCCAAGCAGTACCCGCTATCCAAGTACAAAAACGGCAAAAGTAGTGCCTGCCGTCCAGATAAAAAAAGGGAACAAGTAGCAAATGCCATCCCAAGCACAAAAAACAGCAATAGTACAGTAAAATCACAAGACTGAAATTTTATTTAAGAAAACTGTTGTATGTCGTTCATTACTGTCACCACTCTCGATCTGACATGTGGCTGCAATGACGGACAGACAGCGACAAAAGATGTCAGTATCTTAACTTGACAGTAACCTATGGCTGCCTCTGAAAAGGAAAGAAGTTGTTGTATCTAATCGATTGGAACATACCATACGCCCTCATAGATTAACATTGGTATATTGATAGGGAATCAATAGGAAATGTTAAAATGGGTCCATATGTTTGACATGGGAATGACATAGGAACAAAATAAAAGTGTTTATAGGGACTAAAGTAATGATAGGGAGAAACGGGTATGGCAATGTTAAAATGGTGAAGGGAAAACAGGGGAGGCTGTCTACATGGACAATTGAACATCTAATGTTAACATATTTATCTACAATCCATCACACACGTTTACTATCCAACATGTTGAATATTTTGAAAAATACCACGTCATTTACTATCCAAAAACCCATATATGTAAAAATGTTGACCTCAACTAAACGTAGTACAATTTCTGAACCTCATACGGACTTTAACGGAGACTGAAAAGACAAAGAAAATGTGTCAAAATATTGGCCTACACGAAAAGGTTTGATAATTTATTACTAGATTCATTTTCACCAAAGTCGAAGAACAGCTCAATGTCTATTAAACCCATAGGCAAACCGAAATCATTAGAAGTGGTTTCATTCCTTTGAAAGGACAACACTCGTAACAGAATTTTAAATAGCGAGTATTATTGTACAGACACATGAAGAGCAGATAAATGCGAAGTTTTGTTTTTTTTTTAAAAAAAAGAATGACATTTGATTTTTGGTCTGTTGTAGACATAATTTCATTTGACAAAAATCACATTCTCGTCAGAATTAGTATACATGTCGCAGAGATGGAATTATCTGAACAGCCCTTTCTGGTGGACCGGGTGTCTGAGCATATATGCTCAACCCCAGCTGTAAATGCAGTTAGCAAGGGCTGTGTGGACGTGTCGTATCTCTGAATTCAACCATACCAGAATGAGTGAGTGATAATTTTTGTCCTTGAGCTTAATTTGGGTTGGTCAGTTGCTTGTCTTTCTGTAGAGTTTTATTTTCATTAGTCTGTCCTTCACGCCCTTTGGAAGATTTGGCAGCTTGCTAACTAGCTGTGATTTGATGGTAAAGCAAAAACCAGTTTCAAGTCGCTCTTCTTTACTTCTAAAACTCCAGAACAATGTGTAACCGGCTCAGCTAGATGAGTTTCATGTTGGGTCTGAAGTTTGAATCTGGCCAGTTACCTACCAACGTGAGTTGTGTCACTCGAAGGACGAACAACAAAACTACGCTGATGATAAGTTCTTATTTACGTTTTTGTTATGTCTTTTATTTCATTTTAGAAACTCGTGTTTTAAAAAGAACACTCAAAATTTTACTATTCTTTAATACCTTTACTCTTTGTCTTGTACTTCATCCGTAATTTAGGTCCATGACAATGTCTTCAGCTGGTTCCCAGTTGTGAAATCATCGATTGTATTCTTTCTATTTTACAAGTACATAATTTGTATCATTTATTTTTGGGGTCTTTAAAATATTTTCAGCCCCATATGACAATTTGTTTATCCAGTGCTGGATTACTAAATAGATAGAGTAGGCACAGGCTTATGGGCCCCATGTCTTTTAGGGGCCCTGCGACAACGATCAAAATAATATTGAATTGATTTGATCTTGACGTATTAGGAGATAATTTGCGGTCAGGAAGGGGGAGGGTCTACGAGGCGCTGTAAAGGACAAAAGCAGGTCCAATCAGAATGTTGCCGTTGAAATTTTAATGTCACATGTCCAGAATTCCAATTTCACGTGATGTATCAAAAACTTGTCCATAAAGTATCATTTTCTAGGTCGAGATTTTAGATTGTAGCTGTTAAATTCAAAAGTAGTGGTTGAAAGTTATATGTTTTATTTCGAGGTTTTAGATTGTGCCGTTTGATTTACACGAAAATGGTCGTAATTTCAATGTCATACGTCGAGAATTCCTAATTTACGTATTGGTTCAAAGAGTTTATGTTGAGTATTTAAATGTCATCTGTTGAATTACACAGAGCTGGTTGAAAATTCGATGTCCAATGTCAGCTTTTAGGTTGTATCTTTTGAACTACGCATCGATTGTTGAAATTTTAATGTCATATCTCGAGAGTTTCAATTTAACATGTTGAATCACACTGATTTTGCTGAAAGTTCCATTTCGCGTGCTGAGTTTTTTATTGTATCTGTTGAATTAAACAGTGGTGGTTGGCCATTTTATTGTGCTTGTCAGGATTGCTATTTTAATATGTTGAAATGATGTGTTGGTGCTAAAAGGAACATTACACAATGTCAACTTTAACAATTCAAAACAATGTCGAGTATTAAAATATATCATTCGTGTATTTAAATATGAGGTCCCATTACAATTCATGCATTTAAAGTTTAAAAGTTACCATTCACACGTCGAGAATTACTAGGAATTTCTTTACTAGAGGTCGCTCTCGTAAACGGACAGCGTTATTTTTAAACAATGAGGCTGCTTCTCACTGTTTTGAAATTCAAAAGATGAAATCTAAATATTCGCCATATGAAATGGAACATTCATAAAAAAACAGTTGCATTCAACGTGTGAATTAAGGATTCTCGACATAATGATGTTGAAACTTCAATCACCACTTTGTAATTGAAAATATACACTGCAAAACGTCGTCATTAGAAATAGAACTTTAAACCACCATTGACTACACGTGGCGAATCTCAACAACATCAAGTGAACAACTACCACGTCAATTATTTGTTGTATTTCAGCAACTTGCTCGACGTGGAAACCAACAACAAAATAATGCATTATTTGATAACGCTAATGTTAGACGAATATATACTAGACTAAATTCATAACAATACCGGGAGCGAGCGATAGAATGTAATTTTGTAAAATAGGTTAATACTCTTACTCGACCCTATATGTATTTACTCGATTCAATTAAAAATATCAACATCCGATATTTTATTTTGATATTAGTAAACATAGCGAGCGAGCTGTAGACAGCACAGCTGATATTGAAATTACTTGAACACTAGAAGCACTTCAAGAAGCTCAGTTAAACATTATGCGTTAGTAATAAGGGATAGATTTGTTACAGCTGACTGTCGAAGGTAAAATGTCAGTACAAGTTTAATATATAATCATTATACAATGACAGTATATATATATATATATATATATATATATATATATATATATATATATATATATATATATATATATATATATATATATATATATATATCTGTGTGTGTGTGTAATGTGTACATTATCTTATTAGAAATTGTCTCCAAAGATTTCTTATCTGGCAAGTTAATCTATATTATTTCAAGGACAGTCATACAAGCTGTAGCGCAATGTATCATGGGCCTTATTGCACTCACAACACCTGAATATTACACAATTAAGAGCCCTGCAATTGCAACGACACCGAAAAAGAAATAAAGAAAACGGTACAATTTAAAAATATGGTCACTACACAGTGGGTGCATTTTGTTCATTTTTCTCAATGTCACTTATGTCTAAATCGGTGGAAAGTCTTTCACTGTGGAGCATACAATATGTGTATAATGGAATAAATATAGGATACTAGTTTACTGCCTAATGGAATGAACCCAAAACGGGAGTTTTATTCATCGTCCCAGTATTGTCATTACACGTTATTCGTATAAATCACGTACACAGACCAAACTATGGACAAGAGTTATTATTTTTTCAATTTTAACAAAAGCAATGAAATTAACTTGTTTCTTTAAAAAAAATTAAATTTTCATTATTTAGTTTTATTATGAAGCCGAATTCATCAAAGTCGTTATGCAATCTGTTTAAAATCATATCTCCGCTGCCATACGTCAGGACCTGACGACAACGGTTTAGGATTCATGTTCTGGGGACATTCGTATCTTCATTCCTAACATTCATTTGAATCTGAGTCTGTCGTTAAGCTGTCAAATGAAGCTTTGATCACTCGAATGGTACAAGCTGGGCTAATAACCCACGGGTCGGACATTTTTTAAATATTATTTTAAATACCCGTCCAATGATAGACCTGGTCGGCTGACTCGGTGTGTTGTCCAGGAAAGTCAATCGTCGGCAGGATGCAAACAATAAAGCGCTGAAAGTGCGGTTAAGTCCAACCAAAACCAATCATTGGTAATGACGTACGTCTCAAGTAGTTTGTGACGATTATTATGTATATAGTTAGTAATCACATTTATTCCAGTATAAATTGTGTATTTTATAAAGAAAAAAACACACAGAATTTGTTTACATATAAATTTCTTCCCTTCTCTTCTTCGAACCTGCATTACTATGTCATTTTTGTATTTGTAAGACGGAACGGCTCAAAACGAAACAAACACATCTCTATGCTATCATTAATTGACATAAATACCTGTCATTTAGTCTATACGAATTTACAATCACTAATACGAAGGTGTATCTTAAAGAAGGTGGGTTTGAATGATGATTGATTGATTGGTCGTAGGGTATCTTAGAACAGGAGTTTGTTTTGGGTGCTTAAACGAAATAAATTTGTTTCAGAGGACAGCATGATCATAGTTACATTGTAAAATTTCTTAAATCAAGGATGTTTTGCAAAAAAGAACGGAATCAGTTTTAACCAAGACAAGCCCTTGCTATGTTACATTTGCATCAATACGTCTGTGTTATTGTAAATATCTTTATGAATAAAAATGAGGTGCTAGGCTCACCAACTGATAGGTTTTGTTGCTAGTTACAAACTAGTTTCTAATAATAATAATAATAATAATAATAATAATAATAATAATAATAATAATAATAATAATAATAATAATAATAATAATAATAATAATAATAATAATAATAATAATAATAATAATAATAATAATAATAATAATAATATAAGATTAATTATTGATTAATTTTGTTTAACCTATAGATGCTTATGTTCCGCAGCAAGTCTATAAGATAGTTTAGACATAATGCATCTATGGGTTTAATTTATGTAGAAACAGCCATGTTGAGTTTTACGAACACAACGTTTTCTATGTTTTATGTGTTTGTTTTGTCAATGTTTTGTATATGCCTTTGAAAAAGACACATAATAGGCCGCTATAAGTCTATATAGGCTTGTTTTTGCATAATTAATCTATAGGTTCAATTCATATATATATATATATATATATATATATATATATATATATATATATATATATATATATATATATATATATATATATATATATATATATATATATATGTATATACATATATGTATATACATACATACATACATACATACATACATACATACATACATACATACATACATACATACATACATACATACATACATAGATAGATAGATAGATAGATAGATAGATAGATAGATAGATAGATAGATAGATAGATAGATAGATAGATAGATAGATAGATAGATAGATAGATAGATAGATAGATAGATTTCACATTCCGTCGGGTCTGGTGGCACTTTGCAAGATCAGATTTACAGGGGTGTGATTAATTAGTATTAGTGCTAATTTGAGTACGTCTGAGCGTTTTTTCCGTTCTCGCCTAAGGCGTGACCAGATTGATTAACAGTAGAACAATAGATTCCATGTCCGGTACACCTCAAAATCTATTATTCCATAATTTCAAGGTAAAAGAAAGGGATTAAGCTTAGTTTGAAAGGTAAATCACGAATACCTAACATTCTTGCGACGTTGGACCGATTTCCTGTTTTGATTGTGACATCCAATTAGTTTGACTGGAGACTTTGGAGGTAGCAATAAATGCTTTCATTGCGCAATTAATTTCGCAGATGTCCTTCCTAAGAAATTGAAATGTCCTACTAAAGATAACAAAAACTCACAAGCCTTTGGAAAGCTATCTTGGAAACGATTGGCTTGCCAACTTATATTTAAAGGTGAAAATAAGTTTATCGACAGTGTGACAGTTGATTTATCAAGGATTAGCAGTACATTATTGGCCGAATATATTTGCATGCAAGTACACAACTGGTACAGGCGAGTTCAAGGTATGTTTTTTTCAGGCCTTACATTTATCATATCGATAGATTAATGTGAAATACATTTAAAACATACTACGATATGTTTGATACGGTCTGTAAGTACGGAATATGGGTGGGAGGGCGGCACAAAAGTGCTCTTTGTTGAAAATACATATAACTTGGAGAAAAGGTTTCATCTGGATGATTAGTTAACTTTTCTTCTTTTTTTCTCCTTTCGTATTGTCATTGATATTTCGTTCTAACTGCACGTTCATATTCTTTAATTTGCAAAGTTTTGTTCAAAGTTATTTTAGCTTTCGATGATGATAAAACAAATGGTAAAACCAATTGATGAGAGAAGAGTCCAATTAAATTTAATTTATGGTATACAATTATAGGCATCTTAAAATCACACACATCCTTTCTACCTCCACCATTTTATTTTAATAATCTGTCATAGCAAAGATTCCAATCTGTATACGTTTCTGATGTTGCCCATGTCCTTGATTGGCCTGAGAAGGTAGCCTTTGCTAGCGAAGGTTGAGTGGTACTATAAATAAAGATAGTTAACTTTACCAAAGTCGTTCTGGTCAGTCTTAGATTGCATTTATCCATTGCGCATCATGCAGTGCACTAGGAGAGCACTTGGCAGAATTTAATTGCATATCTAATAGGTTGCATTGTGTTATAATTGCAATTACGCCAAAATATTTTAATTCCAAATTTATGACATTCATTTGTATAAAAACATTTGTTTTTCACAAAAATACAACTTGCTTAGACATTCTTTTAGACCAGTAAAGAGCAAAAATGATCCACAAACTTGCAGTTTATTAGACATTTATATTTTGCGACCCAATCGAGTATCGATTATGAGTCGAAAAATAGTTTCCTTGTAAATTCTTCCATAAAGAGAATTATAAGGAATTATATATTGTTCACAGTTATGTCCGTCTTGCTACACTGCTATATATTTATAATTTCAGTCTTTTACCAGTTTCTCTATCAATAACGTTACATGGAACAATTTCTGCTTGAAATTGGTTTTACTGCAAAACTGTACATACATGCATTTAGTAAAAAAAGATAATAGGAGAAAATAAACATTTGCGTTATTGAAAGTATATTTTCTTCACATCCACCCACCCCCAAATTATGGCTATGTCAATATGGTGTTTTCACATAAAGACCTATTTCCAGTATTTATATGCTGATAGCCTCTAGTCGCAGTCTTGCTTACCTCTCATGTTTAAGCAGAAAGTACGTTTGATCGTTTTAAAGAATGTGGCTTTGTGATACATATCTTCTACCTTGAGATTAATTAAAACAGGTGTAAATCTTATAAACTGAAATTTGAAGAGTATCACAAATAGTCTACTTAAGCAGGGATAGCTAATTGCATCATGGATATGGAATATGAATAGTTTTGTGTTAAAGTTTATTAGATTCAGGGCTTTTATTAAGAAGCATGCGGACCAGATCAGACTCCGGCTTATGGATAACATTTTTAGAAAATGTTTTTAACTTCTTAAACATCTGGGGGAAAAAAAGAATGTTTAAGAAGACAGTTAATTTGATGGATGCATATATAATGCAGACTGAAGAAGTTTTATAGTAATGACGGATCTGTTCAAGCAGTTGACAACAGAAATAGCACGAACACGTAAAACAACAGTAACAATAATAATAATAATAATAATAATAATAATAATAATAATAATAATAATAATAATAATAATAATAATAATAATAATAATAATAATAATAATAATAATAAAGATAAAAATATAATATTAATTATTGTTGAATTTTGTTTAATAAAATAGATATAAGAGATGTACTTTTTTGTATTTGCAGTTAAATTATAAGGAAAAACTTGAATATGTCGGTGATCATCCGCCTCCAGGGTCTTCCCCGGTCCGCTGGTGCCATGGACATCAGGAACTTTTTTAAAGGGATCAGCCTCCCGTCTGGATGCATTCACATTTTCGGCGGTGACACGGGAGATGCCTTCATAACATTTATCAGTGACGAGGACGCTAGAAAAGTTATGATGCTTAACAAGGGCTACATAGGTGACGGTCAGATATTTCTTTCTATCAGCAGCCCGGCGGAGATGCTACGGAGAATTGAAGAAGTAAAACTTCACAGTGATTTTGGTTTTGCTTTACAATTTATAAACCAATATTTTCGTTCACTAGGCTCAAAGACTTTCTCAGTGAACAATCCCGAAGACAGGAAAAGTTACCCTCCGCTAAGAAGGGAACTATTTAAAAGCTCTACGCCTCCTGATCAAGACCATCTTTTTTCTAATCGATATGAAATCCCTTGTGGTAGAATTGACAGGGGAAATTTGATACATGGCCCACAGCGCATAAGAAGAATCGACGAACGAATGGATGTACACTCTCAGAACAGGTCCGATATCTCTGCACTTGGATGGTCTTGTACATCAACACAGCAGACGGATATACAACTCCATGCTGCAGGACCCGATGTGCCACAATTTAGAAGAATGGACGGACCACATCCAAACAGAAAAGTCTGTCCGCCATCAGGCCCAGAAGCTTTTGAAAATAGCAAGGCTCCTTTCCCAGACGAATGTGTGATAGGACCCGGACGGAAACCGTGGATGGGAATGGGGTTCCGAGAGCGATTACCAAACATGTGGCTGCCCAGAAGTAGACCGCCATCATTAATGAACTCGTTTGGAGCTTCGGAGCGATTTCCCTCGCCTGATATACGTCCAACTTTGGATAAAGGAAATTATTTTGGAAGACCTGTTGGTCCTCAACCGTTTGGTCCTACAGAAGCGAGGGGAACAAAAAGGCCACATCCAGATGAAAGTGGACAGTCAGCTCCTCAGACAGGCATAGCTAATAGAATAAAAACAACAATCCGCTATCGTTAAATTATTACGTAAGTGGGAAATTCCGACAGATATTCTCAAACTTTTAAATGACAGTAAAAACGATCGAATTGGTGTTGCATTCGTAACGTCTGAGGGATATTATAAAGCCCTGGAGAAGAATGGCAGTTTAATGAACAATCGTGTTGGGGAAGTGTATCCTTGGCGTCTTTAGGAGTTTGATAATTCGACTGATTTTTATGCGCCAAAGAAAGATCTTTCAGATGTTTCAAACAAGTCATCACCAACGGATATGCGAATCTTCGAACTTGTCTGTGCCATTTTGATACACATCGATAAAAATGGTGGAAATTCAATACATAAATGATACTTATCTTAATAGTGACATTTGTCTCAATATATTTAAACTTGCATTAGTGTATTATAAGTTGTGTATCGCGATATATGTCGATATATAGTAATAATATTAATCTTAAAAAGTGCTCTTAGATATTATGTTAATGTAAACTTTATCGGTTATCAGAAATACTTTTCCTAATTTGTTCTTATGCATGCTTTTTAAAGAAAGAAAAATACAGTGAGGCGATCGCTTGTAAATTGTTATCTTTTTATTATTGAAGATAATCTAGATTGGATCATCTCATGCATTATGTCTTACATT